>JBCFYV010001001.1:19709260-19769260 GCA_039000515.1 Timema cristinae | reverse complement strand
GAGAGAGGAAAACCATTTTGGAAAAACCACCCTCAGTGCATCCGATCGAAATTTTGAACCTCGATCTCACCATCATCGACAGTTTAGTCTACTGCAATTGTAGCGCGCTAAACCACGCAGACACCGGGTTGGGTTATAGATATATCATTTTACTAAGATAGCTGCTAGCTTACTACAATTTATTCTAGTTTAGGGTGCTTGATCACGAAGGTTTTTGTTTTTGGTTGAAGTATTTTTAAATTTCTGTGCAGAAATGACCTAACGATCGTAAATATTCCAATATAATAAGATTAAAATAAATGTTTAACAATGCAAACTCTACTGACATTTTATTGATGGGTGGATTTAATAATATTAATAATATAAACTGAGTTGAACAACTAGAAACGGAAAAGATTAATCAAGTACGTAAGTTTAAAAAAAATCAGTTTGATGTCTAAAGGCACGTAAACGGATTTGTATCACTATAGAACAACATCTCAATAACATTAATTGATCAAACATTCTAATCAATTAACCTCAAAAGGTGATTAAAGAATATAAACAAAGTAGGCTGCTAATAAACTTTAACAAATACGACCGTTTGTAATAATTAAGGGATGAAATTTAGTTCCAAAGTTTTATGATTCAATCATTCAACCCTTAGATAAATAATATTTCATTCCTGTTTGAAAGTAAAACTTACCTGGAGCATGTTTTGGTAATCTTTCTGGGAACCTTTCTTGAGTTTTCATTTTTTATTTCGGTATCAAAAGGTTTGTACAAAATAAAAAATGCATCCCCCTCTACAACACAACTAAGGAAAAGACAATGCCACTACCTATAAAGCGTAAAAGGTAACAAATGAGGTATCAGAAGCAACAAACGTGACTCACCCTCGAAATTCTAAGAAAGGGTCTATTTTAAATGTAAAAAAAAAAAAATCTTAAAGGAAAAAAAGTGTATAAATTGTATTTTCTTCTTCTGGTCTTTAATGGCCAGCCAGTTTTACGGTATCGATGGAATGCTTTCTTTGAGAGCAGAGCTTTATAATGATCTCAAGGGTCCATTGTTGTTGTTACTCTTACACAGGATGCCGCAGAAGCCCATCAAAACACCCCATGACCCTCCCACTCTCCTTAAATTGTGGGAAGAGCTCTGTAGCCAAAGAAAAATACACCAAAACTAGACGGGAGGATATTTTCTGGATAAGTTTTTTAATACTTTTCACGTCACGTGATTTTTTTATAAGCTTTAGGGACATTTTGGGAACTCCCTACCCATACAATTCCGTGCATATTAAAAATAACTTCTTTTCTTATTTTTAGCCAGTATAGTCAAACTTTTATTTTTATTATTTTTGTCTACAAGATTAGACTAATTTATCGATATCACCTAACAGTTAATGTCTCCCAAAATAGAGATAACATGATGATCAAGAATTAAATTTCTTAGCTTAAATTGTTTTATATAATCAAATAAAAATTTATCAGTTAGCACAAAAACTTTGATAGACCTAAATCATTAAAAAATAAATAATTATGTAATTCTAACAATACCAATAAAATCTCCTGGAAGAGTGTTCCTCATTAAAAACTATGGAGAAAAAAATTAAATGTAGAATATAAGCGGATGATTCAAGTTAAATAGGAACATCAAATATTTTGATTTAAAATAATTTGGTTCTTTTATTTTTAAAGTAAGGATTTTTTTTATCTGAATATATATAATAATAGACCTACACATTTAGGATATTAACTTAAATACAGTAAATACACGAATAACCTTATTAATCAATTAAAAACGAGACTGTGTTAGTAAATAGGTAATATCTACTGATTTGGAGACTTTAATACATGGGTGGAACAGTAACTAGCTTTGACAAAACAGAACATCCTGTCTAGCTTCCTCCCGTCGTAAAGAAACCACACGCATGAATCAAGATGTCTAGTTAAGTTCCCCAGAACTCTCAAGGACACATTAAACACCTACACACACACACACACACAAAACCTAACGTAGTTATTTAATACTGACCTGCCATACAAATTTAGCCCCCACTTCATTCTATAGGTTCCGTCCCTTGAACTTTAATTCATGAGCATAAACTACAAAATGTTACTACCTATTTGTTGTATTCTTTTCTTTACACACATTTCTGTCTGGAATAATATTACGTTGGGCCTTGAAGGCCACATAATTTATATATAATAGATTAACTCGACAATCTTAGAACATGATTTAGTATTTTGATTCAACCAAAAAGGTGGCTATGGACTTGTTTGAATATTTTCTAAACGCAGTAAAGAAGTAAAGACTTTTCTAGGAAAATTACAGTAATTAGAAATTACAGCTTAAATTATTGTAAAATTTAATAAATGTCTTTAAAGGATGTTGGTAGTGGTTGTGACGCCTTAAATTAAATTTAAGCTTCATTTGATGTACCAAAAAGGTTATATGATTGTAGCCTTTATTATTTTGATCCTAAGCTTCAAATAACGTGGACTTAAAAAGTTGGGATGTAATAAGAAATTGTGCTTAACCTAAACTCCAGTCTAAACATTAATACATATACAAATCGTGTGATAGAATACACTCGAAATATAATGGTATATATGTCTACAAAAATACAAGGGAGAGTACCTTGACTCTTTATATCATAGGCGTATCCCTACCGTCATGTTGATTAGGTAATTAAGTTGTATGTAGAAAATGGCTTTATGGATACTTCTTGTCCCTGACTAAAAGGACCGACAGCAATTTGATAACCAAGTAAAACTTTGGTCCGAGGTGCGAAAAGCATTGTTGTGTTTAAAGTATCTATGAAACAACACACGATAGTGAAAAAAAATGAAAAGAAAAAGGGAATAAATACTTTGAATGGTGCCGCCTACTATAGAGTGACTAAAAAACGTAGTATCATAGTTTTCAAAAGTTGTTCGACTCTCTTATTTATTGAACATATAAAGATTCCATTAGTTATATAGGCCTATTACATCGTAATATTTCCGTCGACTTAAAACACCGATGAACGTCAGGTTCAGGAAATTGATAGAGTTTTAGAACTTTACCACAAAGGGCACGGTTTGGTAACCGTCTAAGAGAAAAAGTTTTTTTTTGTATCTGTTAATGTGATATCTCCTCTTCTAATGAACCTTATTCTAATGCAGTTCCTTAAAATTAATACTTTTCATAATGTTCTCTTTGATTAACACAGTCTTATAAATTAAATATTCACTTTTAGCCAGTTCTAACACTGAGTCACATGATACCGCATCTCATTTACTAACAGCATGAATCACCTAAGTTTAATATACAGTAACTATTATACTCTGGCTCCATTCGCTTGACTACTCCAGTCGGTATTCCATCCAAAGACGCACACAGATAGGAAATAGCACAAGCCCAACATGACTCTCGTAGTCTAGTTAACCTTATTCAATCCAACATTATCCAACCAAAGAAGGTGTCTATTCTCTGCTTGTGATAGGAAGAGATCTCCGAAAGTCTTTATCCCTGTCAGAGTTTTACTATTAACATTATAACCTCTTATAACCAAAATAAAGGGAGCTGAACCCCTTTCGGATAAGCTTATTTTAGGATGTGAAATTAATACTCACCTCTGAATAGTCAAAGGTAAAAAAAAAACATAACATACAAACTTACAGAAAAGTATTTTTGGCATTTGTGTGTAGATAAAGTATTTAAATAAATGGTTAGTAAATATAACAAAGTTAAATAACAAAACTAGATTTACAATTTCTTCGCTAAAAAATCTGAAATTTTCTTTTGACACTATTTTTTATTTGTATATATTAACAAATAAGAGTTTTACGTCAGTAAAACCTTTATTTGGCAGTTTAGCTTCTGAAAAATATATATATACTAAAATGCTGTTTGACGTTTCAAATATGCCGGGTTTAGGATATTAGATGTCCGGATGTCAGAGGTTTTATTGTAGTAGGATTTTGATGGACGAAAGGATCTTCCATACGTCCTTCCTACCATATACAAGGTATATACTTACTTCTTCCTGTTCTGGAAGGGAACAAACTATATGCCAATGAAAGTTTTGGTCCCTCGCCAGCTCAAGAATTGTCTGGGAGCACCCCTAAGTACCTTTTCTCCCGAAGCAGGGCAGTTAATTGAGTCGAACTTATTCCGTCGACGAAACAATAAATTAAGTTTTTGAAAAATATTTGAATTGTTTAATAAGGAAAGTTTAAGAATATTTATAAATAAAATTCAATTTTTAGTGAAATTAGGTTGTAAAAGTTGTATTAAATTAACGTGAAAGATATAAATGTGTAAAATAATATCGAGATATATACACAGTATTTGAATGATATTTGAAAGAGATTAGTAATATTAATTATAAGTTATAACACATTATAATTAGGAATAAACCCTTTAAATTATAACAAACATCTAAAAAATTCAGTTAACATATTACAATTGTAGACATTTGAGTCAAAATCAAACTTAAAACTATGTTTTTAATAACAAAGGACGATATGATTATGCAATTTTGTATGTCTGTATTATTTTGAGAATTGACAGAACAAGTTATTAAATTTTGAAAAAATATAAAATTTTAATCCTTTTTTATCTGTATTTCCATGTTCCTTATTTTTATTTTAATTTTGACTCAAATATCTACAATTTTAATATGTTACTGAATCTTGTAGATGTTTGTTATAATTTTAGGATATTCCTAATTACAATGTATTATAATTTGTAATTAATATTACCAATCTCTTTCAAATATCATTCAAATACTGTGCATATATTTCGATATTATATTACACATTTATGTATTTCACGTTAATTTAATACAACTTGTACAACCTAATTTCACTAAAAATTGACTTTTATTTCTAGATATAATACATTCAGTGTTACAAACCAGTACGATATCGCTTTCGTTGATTGTCTTCAGCAGCGTATGTTACACCCTGTATACAGCGTCTCTCTGGTCCATATACACTGTCTGAGACAGATGTAGGATAAGAGCAGGAGGGAGTCAGGTAATTTAGCCCTGTCAGCAACAGAGGATCATTTCCACCCTGAGATGTCTGACAACCCCACTCCTTCCCACTGACAAGCCTACTTATCAACCCCCAACCCTTTTCGTTTGAAACAATAAACTACAGAGCTAAGGACGGTTGAGATGGGAGATAACACCGAGGAATATTACTGGACCAAAGGGGGATGATGATATGTTCATCTTGTACCCTCACGTTATGTGAGACCCTTTCTTCCCCCCCCCTCCTCCTCCCACATTCTTAGCCATTTATCGGAAATAATACGAGATCTGGGATGAAAATCTTTGTTTTTGAAATATTCACGAGACATTACAACGTTTAAAGTATTAACTTAAAAATACATTTTTTCTAGCGTCACGTCTTACTACCCGTCCGGGTTACACGTTTACGTACTAATTACGCTAATGCATAAAGGATCTGGAAGGTTGAAATTAGAGTAGGTATGTTCGCATTATCTTGGATACCGCTAGGAAAACCCACTCTCAGTTCACCTGACCAGGATTCAAACCTCAATTTCCCTGTCCATCGTTAGTCCAGTCTATTGTTAGAATGATTCCCTAGACAATGTTACCATTGAGATGGGTCATATTTTATTTAAAAAACTTTTTTTTTTAAGACGTAGCCTGAATAGGTGGTCAGGCAGTCCAGGGCATCAATCTGTCAATAGTAAATAGATTGGGTTGCCTGTGATGGAGAGGTCAAGGTTCGACTCTGATCCAAGCATAATTAGTATGTTTTTACAAATGTGATTTATAGAATATGCTACCGAAGAGCACAGGCGCATAAAAGCGCAAGCGAAAATTAGGTACAAAACGGCGCAAACGATCGGGTGCAAAAGAACGCAGGTACATAAGAGCGTAATTCTTAATTGCCGTAAAAAGTCGAGTGTCTGTTTCCCTTCTTTTGTTTGGTGGCAGGAATGCGTAGGCTACTGGAATTAACAGGTATCCAACATCACCCTTTGAAACCTGATTATCCTCTAACCTAAGCTAACCAAACATAACCTAACCTAAAGGCTTAATGCCTGCTTGCGCGATCTGTACAATTGCTACCCAGTTAAAAACAGACCCCCTTGTATTGTTCTGGAGAAGAGATAGGTCGATAGCTACAAGGTCACGAAACACTTGCACGATCTGTACAACTGTACACTTGCACTGTTTTGCACCTGCTCAATTTTGGGACCACTAGATTGCGCTGTTTTATACCCGTGCTCTTCAGGGCCGCAACAGATTTAGCACTATGGTTTTCTCCCCTTATCTCTACTGTGATGTAGGAATGGTGGAGCACATTCTCTAAATTACCCTTCTTATCCCTTTACCTCAGATTAAGTCACTGATTACTATAGTGTTTTTACTTTATCGCGACTCCTTGGAGAGGGAAGTATTGTGGTGGTTGAAATATTTCTTAGATTTTGACTGATGTCAACGTTTCATGATCCACTGAACCCACGAAAGTATTTTTCTTGCAAAGCCGTTTGTCAGTCTGTCTGTCTGTACCTTTAACTAGAGCCTAAACCTTCCTACCTATTGGACAAATACTTTGTATCTAGGGTTTTCATAAGGTTTACCATATAGCTGTTTAGGATTATATGACCAAACAAAAAATTAAGGGTAGGTTACTTAAGGGGAAAAGAGAAAAAAGTTATTTTGTCATTGGTGACCTGGTGGTCTAGAGGTAAGGTGTCGGACTTCTGTGTTGGGGTCCGGGGTTCAATCCTAGTCCCAGCTCAGATTTATCTGATTGCCAAACCCATCCTTCACCTCAGACAAGACGTGTATTAATCACAACTTGTGAATGTGAGGAATGCCACGCCTCCACCGTGGTTCGGATTCCACGTTAAACTGTAGGTCCTCCATTTCATCTTACAATAACCCTACCATTACACATTAGCGTAAGTGCGTATAACCTGAACAGGTAGTAAGACGCGGTGCTAATAGTAATAATAATATATTTATATATATTCTCGCAATTTACTCAAACTATTTTAATTATGAGTTTATATATACACACAAGGTTTAACATAAAAACAAAATTGCCTATCTTATTTTTCCGGTAAAATGACTCTGCCCCTTATGTAAGATATACAAGATAAGGTAAATCCACTTATTTTATTATTAATTACAATTGAAACAGCTAATACTCTAAATAGTGGATCTTCTAATGGAGCATATTTAGCACTTCCAGGAATTATGTCAGTTGGATTAATTACTTTATCAATTACAATACATCTCCAATTTTGATCATTTCTCCATGACTCTTCAAGTTATGAAATAACTTACCATTACAAAGTTGTAGGAAAATTAAAATATGAAGTATTTGAAATATATATTTACAAAACCAATAGTTTACAAGCCACGAGCAAATATCTTTTTTAAAATTGAGGTTTGGTAAGTAAGAAGTTGATAATTAAGCTCTTTAACAATGAATAATATTTTATTTATGCTATTTGGTGGAATATGATGCTTTTTTTTCTTTTGTGTGTCTGCAACAAAGTATATTACTCCGTTTCACATATTTTATTAGTTTAAATGCCTCCATTTTTAGATAAGAGAGCGATAAATTTTGTGCGTGTGAACCTTACCATTTAATGTTACCACGTCCTAGAACCCATTCGGTCTGTAATCTTAAATTAATTACGTTATGGGATGGGAATGAGGAAGTTTGGTTCAAGACAGATAGCTTTAGATATTGATATAAAAAAAAGTAAATTTATTACGATCATATCCAGTAGTTGAACTATCAAGCTACTTTTTATTTACATTGTTTTTTAGATTTGAAGCGTGGGTTTGTCAGGAGAAACACAAGCGCAAGGTGAATGTGGTTAGAATGATGTATTTAAGAAATGTATGTGGAAAAACTCGTATGGACAAGTCAGAAATGAATGGGTGTTAAGGAGTGTGGTTTGAAAGTAAATCCAATAGGTAAATGTGAAATAAGCATTTGGAATAATAAAAAAACTTAAGAAAGTTATAACATTCATACAGTAAAGGTATTAAACTTTATTTTATAATTAATTTAAATTAGTTTAAAAATGGCACCTAAATACGAAAATAGAACCCGGGACTTTTGATTAAGCCAATGATTTAACCACTAGGTTATCAAAGTATCGTCTTGTGCAAAGGGGTTATTCTTTACTCATATTTTAAGGCTGAGTCAGGGATGGACATGCGGAAATCGTAATTCAGAAGTTGTGATTATACACGTCTTGTCAGAGGTGAAGGAAGGGTTTGGCAATGTCTGAGACCAAGGATTGAACTCCACACCCCTGGCACAAATGTCTGACTGGCTCCTTACTCCTGGAACCACCAGGTCACCGACTATCCATGTAGAATTGACAAATCTGTTATCCAACTCTTTGTGATCATAAAAGAAAGAGTTAAACATAGTGCTTTCAAAAACTCCACGTAGTGTGATCATAATGTTTGGAACGTGACGTTACAGTGAAGTGATGGTACTTATTTCTTTCTTATCTCCAGGTTACATTGTATCTAAAGATTTACTATGTGTGTTTATTGATTTCTATCTAGTTATTAAATTAATTTCTTCGTTCCCACCAGAACATTAATTACATACGTGAATCATGATACATCTAAGAAGCTACTGAAGGGAAATATTGGAAGATAGTCTAACCGAGAAAAACCTTATCTCCCTGGGGGTCCTTTTGTACGAGAGTATTTAAATATATCCCACTTCGGTGGCCGAATGGTCTAAGGTGTTACTTTCTCAGTGGACTAGACTGCCGATGACGGGGAGATCAAGGTTCTAATCTCGGTCGGGTCTACTGAGGGTGCATAAAAAATTGTATTCCTCTCTTTGTTCATGCAAATGTGGGTGCAGTTCCTCTAAATATATAACCTACTTAATCCCTTAAACCATTAGCTTAATTTGTACATAAGCGTATAACCCAAACTGGTAGTAAGACGCGATTCTTTAAATAAATATAATGCTTAGTTTAATTTGTGAAAAGTAGCTGTCGTCTTAGTGCTATGTGTACTATACTAACTAATTTATGGATATAGAGGGTAAATTTTAAGGGACTTGACCCTATTTCGTACTGAAAGAATGAACAAAAAATCATTTAAAAAATCAACACCCGCTATAGTTGAATATCTGTCAACAATACCAACTAGAATGTCCCACTGCTGAGTTTAAACATAATTAATTAGCGGATAATTCATTAGTATGAAACTAATTAAGTATACGAACAACTAAAATTATACCCTAAGAGTCACCGAGTATTTTAGTGATATAGGGTAAATTTCAAACAAATTTACTAGTGGCATGATTATAATTCTTTTAATACAAAAATACAAGTATATGCAATGAGCAATAATTGTTTTTAAAACCTAAAATTTTATTTTCAAGCCCAAAATCCATGAGGGATGTTGCATGAACATATTTTTGTAGTGACATGTCATATTAAAGGGATGAAATTTGCGATGTTAGGAAAACATATACAAGAAAATTCCATAAACGCGTTCCTATACACATCGCAATTTGTGCCTTTGTTTAAAATAAATAAGGTTTAATGAAATCAAATGTGTATTACAACATTCAAGAGCCACATGCCCCGTGTATTACAGAGAAACCACTCGAGATGATTAAGAATATAGTAGCCCCATGGCTTTTTGGTGCTGACTAACAGCTCAAAGCTGACTTTAGACAGTTTTAGAATGTTACCAGAGCAAATTACGTATCCCTACGCCGAACCAGTTGATATGCAAAAATATGTGTTTAGCAGCTGTCACATTTAACAGACAAAATATAGGTATATACCTAAATGTTGACTGTCAGAAGTCAGCTGTGAGCTGTCAGTCATCACCAAAGAAGCCATGGGGCTACTGTACATTCAGGAATACATACATAGCTCTTCAAAATCTCGTGAAAGCAGTGGTTAAAAAAATTACCCTCGATATGATAGTAGCAATCTATCGCAATGCCTATATGGTGTTAACAGACATTGATGGGGCACTTGTGGAAAGTTTTTTTTTAGCACCACATCTTACTAGCAATTCGGGCCATACGCCTATGTACTAATTACGGAAGTGTAACTGCATTTACGTGAGGAAAGAAATAATGGGAAACCATTAGACAAACCACCCTCAGTAGGCCTAACAAGGCATTGGACCATGATCTCCCGTTATTGACAGTCGAGTATGACACTAGAGTAATTCCTCAGACCATGTGACCACCGAAGTGAGTTGGAAAGTATTATAATTTAGCACCGCGTCTTACTACCTGTTCGGGCTACACGCACTTATGCTAATGTGTATTGATAGGGTGATTGAGAGATGAAAGGAAGACCAGCAGTTTAACGTGGGATCCGAACCACGGTGGAGGCCTGGCATTCCACACATTCACAAGTTGTGATTAATACACGTCTTGTCAGAGGTGAAGGATGGGTTTGGTAATCAGATAAATCTGTACCGGGACCTAGGATTTAACCTCAGAACCCCAGCACAGAAGTCTTGACACCTATCCCTTAGACAACTTACCCCTAGACCACCAGGTCACCACGTGAAATTATTAATTAATGTTTTTTGATAAGTGTATGCTATTTTTTATAGATTTAGTACATTATTGTATAAAAGTATTGATATAATCATACCATTAATTTGTTTTGAATGAATCTTATTTAAATAGTAAGCGTAAGTATTTTTTGACACGCTGTAACTCAAGATTATTCTTCAATAAAGCTGCACTCATTGACAAATTGAATCTAAAACATGCAATACTCAAAGAGTGTTTTGTCAGGAGCTATGTCTTTCAGGGATGTCCTCTAATTAGGTCATTAAGATAATGCTATAATTTAGAGAAATTGTACCTGCATCTTCGTGAAAGTAGAGCAAGAAACCATTTAAGAAAAATCAACCAAGTCATCCGGTTGTAATTCGAGCCCCTAACTCCCCATCAATAACAGACGATACTAGATTAACGCCTTTATCCGCAACCCACCGATTCAGGTACCTCGGGAGTAAATTTTAAATGGGATTCAAAACAATTATTCGATTTGACCAAGATTTTTAATGGGGCAGTGTGAACGATATAAAGTCAATAGGACCTCAGTTGGATACCACTTTCTGCATAAAAACATTGCTAATAATTATAAGTATAAGATTATTATAACCCTTATTCAGTGTCAGAATGGTCTAAGACATTAAGGCGTCACTCTCACGTTAAATAAGACTGCTGATGAACTGGAGATTGGGTTCTATTCCCAATTAGGTGTACTGAGGGTGGTTTCCCTCAATGGTTTTCCACTCTCCTCCACGTGAAATGCTGGTACACTTACTATAAATTCAACCTTCCTCATCCCTAAATCATTCTAGTAATTAGCGTCTAACCTTAACAATTAGTAAGATGCGGTGATAAAAATTTTAAAAAAAATAAAAAATAATGTCAGCCCTTGGGGCTAGGCTCGGGCTTTGGTGACTACGTCAAACTTGTTTGTAAGTCGTGTGTTACCCATTTCAATGGTCAAACAGTTTAAAATGTCTATTCTTACAAAGTATTGGACTTCGAATGACGAGGATATCATGGTTCTAATCTCGGCAGGGTGTATTGAGGGTGGTTTTTCCTAAATTGTTTGACACACTCTCTCCACGTAAATGTTTGTAGATTTTTTTAAAATTTACTCATTTACATGATTGTGTGTTATGTATAGCTCGAACAAGCAGTAAAATTTTATGCTAAAAAAAAGGCTTGTGTGATTATAACACTCTAATAAAAAAAACTCAAACATGAATCTTTTTTTTTCTGAACTTCTATTTAACCTGGTAGAACACGTAGGTTCTTAAGGTCATTGTCTATGTTCACAAATATAATATACGACCAACAAATATAAGAGTGTTATGAAGATAATCGACAGGTGAAATGGTTGTTTCCACTCAAAAACCTAAATATTTTTAGCTCTGGATAAAACGCGCCTTATGGGGGGGGGGGGGGGGGGGGGATTTTAGATGGGATGCTGCTCAGTCGGTTGTGTGTACAGTCCCATTTTCAGAGGAAGCTCCTTTTCTACGATGGCTATAAAAGTTACTAAATCTAGGTTACTTTCACGTACAAATACGTCGAACTATATGATCTTCAGCTGTCTTTTGATATTATCAATACCAAATAATAAAGTATTATTATTAGCACCGATTCTTACTACCCGTTCGGGTTGTACGCAATTACGCTAATGTGTAATGGTAGGATGATTGTAAGATGAAATGGAGGATCTACGGTTTAACATGGGATCCGAACCACGGTGGAGGCCTGACATTCCAAACCTTCATAAGTTATGATTAATACACGTCTTGTCAGAGGTGAAGTAAGGGTTTGGGAATCAGATAAATCTGTGCCAGAACCGAGGATTGAACCCTGGACCCACAGCACAGAAGTCCTACACCTTACCCCTAGACCACAAGGTCACCATTATATTATTGTAAAATGTTGTCAATGTTGATCACAAAAATATATGTTTGTATTTTCTAAAAGACCTTTCTCCTGGAAAAGTATTGCAGAATCAAAATTAAGCATGTGTACTATGAGCATGATATATAAAGGGTTTTCCCTAATTGAAACTGCTGTGATTATTATTAATAGTATGTCTGGTAGGTTACTATACCCAGATTTAGGTAGGATTCCCGTTACAGAAGGCCTTATTTCGTATCAGAATCCTACTGTAAAAAAGTATTTTGGTATGGGTAAAAGGCTTTCCTGAACGAACTGCTTATTACCGTTCTGGAAGGCCTTTTATCCTACCAAAATATGACATTACAGTAGGATTATATTACGAAATAAGGCCTTTCAGAACAAATTTCTTGCTAAAATCAGCGTATAAGCTATATAATAAGTATTTAATAAGCTACTCGTTAGACTACTTCACATCTACTGTTCATATTAAGGTGGAAGTGTATGAAACGCGAGAAAAGGTGAGTGCTTTTGCAGTTTTATAGCAACTTTTTTTTTTTTTAGAAAAAAGTCTTTAGTACAAATATAGAGTTTAATTTTCTCCGATGGTGGAATCAACAGTTGTTGAATATTTGTCATGATCCAAGTGACATTTGATGTGAAACTTTTTAATTGAAGATAAAAAGTTGTCATTAAATTTCAGGACATCCTTGACAGATATTCAAGGAATGTTGAGGTGACAATGGGAAGAAAATTAAACTCTATGTTTCTACTAAAGCAATATTAGATTTATTTTGAATGAAAAAAAAAAGTTTTTCTATTAAAAAAATGCTGAAACACTGGCCTTTTCTCGCGTCCCCTACGTTCCCATCTTAATCATCTAATCACTGGCGTTGTTCGGTACGCCCTTAATGAGCTCACAAGTTGTTTAAAGGCTCTTCTTGGCTTTGAATTCAGGTCTGTCGGTTTGGTAATGCATGGGCATGGAAAGTATTAATATATATTCTATTCTATAGACATGTCTGCTTGTGACACATTATAAATGTATAACATTCCCTTTTTTACATATCCCTGACATAAACACAATATTCTCAAAAGGTGACATATTTGTTTTGCTATATAATCATGGAAATATTTGTTTAGTCTTTGGTATATTTTAGAGTGAAATATTTTATTGATTTTTATTTCCTGTCCGGGATAGTAACATATTAAAAATATTGGTGTAGTAACGAGTAAGTTAATATTTAGATGAAGTGGGCACTAATTTGAATACGAAAAGTGGGAAACATTTTGATCAAATAAAATATTAGAACATCTAGACGCGGTACGGAACCTAATCTCCTCATAATCGACAAACAGAACAAGATGAGACTCACGCCTTAACCAACTTGCTCACTAGTGCGGGCTATGGTGCCCTAAATTTAGTTAGTTTAGAGTTTTGTAAAAAATAGATATAGCCCCTGTATAAAAAATCACGTTTTTAATCTTCACTTTAATCACGGTAGAATAAACACTTTAATCACGGTAGAATAAATTCTGGTAAACAAAATTGTGCGAAAGTATTGAGATAGGAATACATTTTTACAATATTATTTTATACGTATTGGTATTATTCATGAATAGTTACAGTTGAAGAATACATGACTCTACAAATATATATATTAAAATTGTTTTAGTAACTTTTATAGCCGTCAATAAATCTCCTTCCTATCGAATGTATGAATACATTGTTTACCTACATCGCTTTGAATTATAAACAAAAAAATATAATTTTTTTTATGTAACAGACCCACACATGAGACAAAATCTAAACCACCCAAGTCGATTAAATATTGTCATTAGTGTAGACACGTTTCCGCCTTTTGTAGAGAAGGCATAAAACGCCCCTTAATAAGCATGTTACAACAATGATGAAATGAGCATTGTAAAAGTTCATTTCCTGAATCCAGCCGTCACAAATAGATACCTTGTTCATATCATTAATACGCTACTCATTACCGGGTTCGCTCATGCGTTTAGACGCTGTTTACTTGATAGAAACGTACGAGACACTATCCACCTCAACTCTTTTTTTTTTAAATATGCAATCAATTAAGCTTTGATTTCTAACGTTACCAAACATACAATCTATTTTGCAATTATATTTAGTATTTTAATTAGAGATATATTTTAACTTTCGATTAATTTGAAATCTCTCAATTGGAAACACGTCACTGATAGAACTGTTGTAGACAGAATGGACGGGAAAAGTATGTATTTATGGTAATAAAGGTTTCTTTGTTTAAACTCATGTGGAAAACAACAGTTTGATGTTACTGCATGCGACCCTAATTACTATTGGATAGAGTATTCCATTGTATGAGCCACTACTGTATGTAATATCAGATAAAATGCTCCAATGTAGTATACATAATTTAATATTGGCTACAGTATTCCATTGTAGGAGCCACTACTGTATGTAATATCAGATAAAATGTTCCAATGAAGTATACATAATTTAATATTGGATACAGTATTCCATTGTAGGAGCCACTACTGTATGTAATATCAGATAAAATGTTCCAATGTAGTATACATAATTTAATATTGGATACAGTATTCCATTGTAGGAGCCACTACTGTATGTAATATCAGATAAAATGCTCCAATGTAGTATACATAATTTAATATTGGCTACAGTATTCCATTGTAGGAGCCACTACTGTATGTAATATCAGATAAAATGTTCCAATGTAGTATACATAATTTAATATTGGATACAGTATTCCATTGTAGGAGCCACTACTGTATGTAATATCAGATAAAATGTTCCAATGTAGTATACATAATTTAATATTGGCTACAGTATTCCATTGTAGGAGCCACTACTGTATGTAATATCAGATAAAATGTTCCAATGTAGTATACATAATTTAATATTGGATACAGTAATCAAATGCAGCACAACATGGTGTAATGGTGGATATAATATGCCAGTGTAAGGGTACGGCCAGACTGAGCGAGCGCGCGAGCGACTAAAATATAAAATAGAACACATTGGTTGTAATGGGGGGTGGCCACACTGGAGCGAGCGAGCGACTGAGCGCGCGCGCTTGAAAGATAGAACTGGTTCTATTTTTCAAGTGCGCGCGCTCGACCCGGTACAGTCTAGTTTACAGGCGCTAGGCAATATTATTGTATGTTGGTTCATTGAGTGCTGGGGAAACTTCTCATTTTGACATGATATTTGACTTTTTTCTATCAGTGATAGGTTTAACACACTTGCTATTAATGGCCCGGTGACCTGGTGGTCTAGGGGTAAGGTGTCAGACTTCTGTGCTGGCAGCCGGGGTTCAAACCTCGGTCCCGGCACAGATTTATCTTATTTCCAAACCCTTCCTTCACCTCTGACAAGACATCTTGTGAATGTGGGGAATACCAGGCCGCCACCATGGTTCGGATTCCACGTTAAACTGTAGGTCCTTCATTTCATCTCACAATAACCCTACCATTACACATTAGCGTAAGTGCGTATAGCCCGAACGGGTAGTAAGACGCGGTGCTAATAATAATCTAACTAGGGTCCGCTAATTACGCGCTCGCTCGCGCGCTCGCCAGTTTGGCCACCCAGTCGCTTACGCGCTCGCTCGCACGCTTGTCAGTCTGGCCGAACCCTAAGACACATGATGTGATAATTAACATAATGAGTCAGTTTTCGACGATAGAATGCTGGCACGTATCTAGGGGAGGAGGGGGGCTAGTGGGTTTTAAGGCCCCCTTCCCCGAAATTCAAACAAAAATTAAAAATTATTATAAAAAGATAAAAAAATATAAAATTATCTTGTAATAGTATATTGTCTTGTAATAATAAATTACTAATTAAAAAATAAAGAAGTAATTAATTTCAGTTTCACTTTTTTAACCGGACTAAAAAAACATCGTGAATAATAAGATGTAATATACTCAGGAAGTCCTCCAAACACGGAGATAAAAATATGTCAAAATTTCGTAAAAAAACAACTAAATATTACAGTTGACCCATGCTTGCATTCACTAATAATTAATATACTTTTCATTATTTAAATAGAAAATGTATATGTTTTTATAAAAATGTATATAAAATTAGTATATTTTCTATTAAAAGTCATAAAAAAGTATATAAATTATTGATGAATGCAAGAATAGGTCTACTTCAATATATTTTTGTACGAAATTTTGATTTATTTTTTTCCTCCTTGAAGGTCAGATTCGTCCGCACCCCTCTCCACGCTGTTTAGTCTTGAGATGATGTGCCCCTCCCCTCCCCCGAAAACAATTCTGGATACATTCCTGATGGAATAAGTATGCCCAATGGATCCTACCTATCAGTTGGTGGGTGTTATCATTAAGAAATGACCTCTCGATACAAATTACAACCAAATTAAGAAATAGCGTACTATATTAGAACTTATTTATTAGTTCAGAAGATGGAATGCCATATATGACACTATATATCAGTGCAGCAAGGAACAATATTATACTTAGAGTGATCAGCGAAAACTCAGCCTTATTTCTTGCCACCGAACGACAACCATTGTTGATTTCAACCGTAACAAGTACAAACGACACGCTGAGATTATTTCTGAACACAATTTGTAATAAACAAAGCAACTCCCAGACGGAAAAATAAATCAAATAGCTTCTCAAACATTTTAATGATTTCATGGACAATCAATAAAACGTGTAAAGCTCACCATTGTTAACTTTTAATTACTTATATAACATATGCAACATTTTAAAGGACAGTCACAAACGAAAACATTGACAACATACTCATTTTTAAAATGTGTTCTAGATATTTGATAACAATAAAATTTCATCATTGATAGTACAGAATGTCTCTTTTCCGATTTATTTTCATCTTTAAATTCATATTACTTTATTTCTTTCCAAAAAAGATGTACTAATATTTTACGATTACAGTATGTTGCCATTAATTCGTATCAACCTATTCCAAACAGTTAAAAAATATGTTATATTTACTTTCCCACATTCATACGCCAAATACATGAGTTTTCCATTTGTGACTTTCGACAGATTATATTCAATAAGATCAACGATTTGTTTGGTTTGTTTTTCCCATTTTAGTTACACATGATAGAAAATGTTCTTCTGATGGCAACCAAACTATAATAAATGCATCGATTTTCCATGTATTTTTTTTAGCACTGCGTCTTACTACCCGTTCGAGTTACACGCTTATGTACTAATTAAACTAATGGTTTAGGAATTAGGAAGGCTATAATTTTACGAAGTGTACCCGCATTTGCGTTGAGGGAGAGTGAAAAAATAGTTTATAAAAGCCACCCTCAAATCTCAATACACCCTACTGGGGTTTGAACTCCCAGTCA
Organism: Timema cristinae; assembly: GCA_039000515.1. Classification (NCBI taxonomy): domain Eukaryota; kingdom Metazoa; phylum Arthropoda; class Insecta; order Phasmatodea; family Timematidae; genus Timema; species Timema cristinae. The sequence goes on along the minus strand of JBCFYV010001001.1, from coordinate 19,751,472 downwards.
TCTTGCAGTCTACTGGCTCTACTTTACGTATTCATACGTCAGGTCATGTGAGTTGGAGCTGTCATTTTTGGTATATATTATTAATGACTATAATAGGAACGATATATATATATATATAAGATAAGAAAACACTTTAAACAATAAGTTATTTATTGGCTCACAGAGTTGCAAGAAAAAATAAAAATAAACAAATAATATGAATCGAAAAAAAAAAATTTTTTTAGAAGGTTAAACAATTTTGGAATAATATTTGACACGGTTAAAAAACAAGAAAATGATTATAAAAACAAAAGTGCAATTCCAGAATGTATTATGATGTTAGAAAACTAAATTAGAAAAATAAGATTTTTCTTCGCAAATATAATATTATAAAGTGTGGCCGAATGTTCTAAGGTGTCATTCTCGTGTTTGACTGACGGGGAGCTAGGGGTTCGTATCCCGGTCGGATATAATGAGGATGGTTTGTCTAAATGGTTTCCCACTCTCCTTATAGGCAAATGCGAGAAGACTACCTCTAAAATGCTTCCTTCCTCATCCATACTCCATTAAAACTTTACTTTACATCTTTACATCTGGGTCAGTTTTTTATTCAAGCCATATAGTTTCCACTACCGGCTTGCTAGGCCTGTTGAAGCTTAATATACTTTATAACCTAACTTAAGACTAGGACAGACACAACATCCAGTCCCCACCCGGTAATTTATCACTACGAAAGGTTTAACCCACATTTCAACAATGATACATTTTCTACCATGCTGGGAATCGAACCCGAGGCCCTTAGCTCAGTATACACGCATGATTTTTTTAAATTTTAGCACCGCGTCTTACTACCCGTTCGGGTTATACGCTTAAGTACTAATTAAGTTAATGGATTATGAAGTGGGAAGGTTGAATGTAGAGGAAATGAACCCGCATTTGCGTGGAGGGAGAGTGGAAAACCATTTATGAAAAACCACCCTCAGTTCACCCGACCGAGATTCGAACCTCAATCTCCCCGTCCTTGTCAGCCGAGCTCAATACGAAACTAGCGCGTCAGCTAACTACTCCACCGAGGCGGGTACAGACATGCTATCGACTGAGATACTCCATTAGAAGAACTATAATAATATGGTATAGCTTGAACGTGGTTATTAAACAAATAATTAAACTTTTTAAAATTAATTTTTGTCTTACATGGAGGGTTTTTCTTCATTGCAGATGGTGGCTTCGGACGGTTGTATTTGGAGATCCAGAACTTGGCTCTGACATATAAAGTGGCAAGTAGTGGGATGTGGCTTTGAGAAGAAAGAACCTTGAAGGGGCAGCTCGGTCCATTGTAGCTGAGACCCTGGACGGACCAAATAAGGTACGACCCTCGCAACGCAATATTGCTAGGAGCCATCCTCTGTTGGATCTCGGGTCTACACAGTAGCAGACCTTCACTGGAAGATTACCTCTCTTAAAAAGATTTGATTACCTCTAAATTTGTGTATACAGTCTAATTTGTGGCCAATATCAACACGTGAAAGTAGATATAGTAAATTTAATAGTTGTCTTTAACCCGCTTCGGTGACCACGTGGTCTAACGCGTTACTCTCGTAGTAGATTAGTCTGCCGATGACGGGGATATCAAGGTTCAAATCTCGGTCGGGTGTACTAAGGGTGAATTTTTCTAAAATAGTTTTCCACTCTCCCTCCATTCAAATACGAGTACTCTTTCTTTGAATAATATAAACTTCCTAGTCCCTAAAACCATTAGCGTAATTAGTACATAAGTGTATTGTCTAAATGGATAGTCAGACGCAGGGCTAAACAAAATATAGTAATTTCTAGAACTTTTCTTTACCGTTTTTAAAGCGTTTTATCCATAAATTAGCAAACTTAAAATAATTAAAACTATTAAAAGAATGACCATCGTTATTGGCTTGATACAAAATTTATTTTGATCAATTTTATTGTGTAAAGTGTGATAAATTATCATTGATTTTATATATATATATATATATATATATATATATATATATATATATATATATATATATATATATATAAACCGTATCCTTAATGTCCTCAAGTCCATTTTAAATCAATTTTTTTAATACAATCCGTGTCCTTAATCATGTGAGTATGGATATTATGTTTTATGTTAGAATATAATAATACTTTGTTCAATCAAACTCATTGATATATAACTATTTCAGTAAATTCTATAAACAAAATCAACATTTTCGATATATTATATTTTGGTTAATGTTTCTAGTTAAAATAACGATAGCTTTAAAATATTAAGATTTTCTATGAATTTAACAGAATATAAATTAAAATATCCAACATTTAGAAAATGGAAGCCCTTCTTCTTTTAATTCCATCACCACGTCTTACTACCTGACAGGGTTATACGCCTATATTCCCTTATTGACGGCTTAATTTCGACTATCACATATATATACTGATTTGTCTGTTTGATCCTCTGTAACCGTCCGTAGCGAAATTCCTTCAGAAAGTTAGGGTTGATCCAACTTTGGTGGAGTTTTACGGCCCTCGGACTTTCGGATTGGAACTTTATGAAGAGAGAAATCCTCAACTGATGAGTCAATCTCTCACGAACTAGGTGACCTGGTGGTTTAGGGGTAAGGTGTCGGACTTCTGTGTTAAGGGTCCGGGGTTAAATCCTCGGTCCCGGCACAGATTTATCTGATCACCAAACCTTTCCTTCACCTCTGACAAGACGTGTATTAATCACAACTTGTGAATGTGTGGAATGCCAGGGCCTCCACCGTGGTTCGGATTCCACGTTAAACTGTAAGTCCTCCATTTCATCTCACAATCACCCTAACATAACACATTAACGTAAGTGGTTATAACCCGGACGGGTAATAAGACGCCGTGCTGCTAGTAATAATAATAATTATAATAATTATTCTATGCTGGCGGCCGGGGTTCAATCCTCGGTCCCGGCACAGATTTATCTGATTACCAAACTCTTCCTTCACCTCTGACAAGACATCTTGTGAATGTGGGGAATGCCAGTTCTCCACCGTGGTTCGGATTCTACGTTAAACTGTAGGTCCTTCATTTCATCTCACAACCACCCTACCATTACACATTAGCGTAAGTGCGTATAACCCGAACGGGTGTAAGACGCGGTGCTAATAATAATAATAATAATAATTATTATTATTATTATTATAATCTTACGAACTACTGACTTACGGATCGGGAATTCTGTGAACAAAATCAATTTGTTACTGTAGAGTCGATCTCTTCTTACAGACTTGCAGATACGGACTATGTGGCTGAATGTTTTGGGTCACTTATGATCATCACCAATTGGCATGACCTAACATTCTACCTTTACCAATAACGATCCTTAGAACAATGGCGGGGAGTTCTCAATTACATCATATCAAAACTTGCGTCATTATTTTTACAAATGGAAGCACAGGCATCATGTCTTGCGAACTAATACCTGAGGGAGCATGCAAAATGAGCTCTCTCCTCTTATGTTATAATAGTAGGTAGTTGTCATGAAAGTTCGCTCAGCCATATAAGAAGAGCTGAACCTATCGCTCAAACACTTTCAACTTTGCAACGAGGTGATGCCTTAATCGAGGTTATACAGTCTGATTTCAATAGGCTGGAACTTTTTGTAGATTTATAAAATGTATTTATCAGTAATCATGTATTTCTAAGTTAGGTCATATAATCTACAACTGCCCCATTTTATATACATTATCAATACATTAAAAATTATACTAATAATATAGTAAAATTTAATTAATATTTATAAAAAAATTGTTTTTTTCTTCTAAAAGTCGCTTGGTATTAATATAATGCTTAAACATTAACGACAACCTTATTTAATACATTCAGAGGAAAATATTGTTTAGGAAACTCTGGTGAGAATATATTTTACTAAACTTGACAAGTCCTATACTTAACAAAAGCACGAATATAATTTAGCAAATTCAGATGACAATGTAGCTTGGTTAATTCAAGCGCGAGAATAAAGTTTAGTATTTTCAGGCGAGATTTGATGATATTTTTGAGTACATTCAAATAAGAATGTAGTATAGTTAACTCAAGCGAGAATGTAGTTTAGTTAATTCAAACGAGAATGCAGGTTAGCTAACTCAAGAGAGATTGTAGTTTTAGTAACTCAGGCGAGAATGTAGTTTAGTTCATTCAAACGAGAATGCAGGTTAGCTAACTCAAGAGAGATTGTAGTTTTAGTAACTCAGGCGAGAATGTAGTTTAGTTCATTCAAACGAGAATGCAGGTTAGCTAACTCCAGAGAGACTGTAGTTTTAGTAACTCAAGCGAGAATGTAGTTTAGTTAATTCATGCGAGACTGTAGTTTAGTTAACTCAAGCTAGAATGTAGTTTAATTAACTCAAGCGAGAATAAAGTTTTAAAATAACTTAAGTGAAAATATAGTTCATTTCTCTATGGTGAGAATATAATATATCTAATTGCAAGTAGAGTTAAATCAGATTGGTTGAGAATATTGTTTAGCTAATTTAAGTGATAATATAGTTAAGTTAAATCAGGTGGTAGTATTGTTTAGAAGGCTTGGTCTAGATTATATGAACACGGATGTGTGACAGTTAAAACTGCTCAAGTAATTTTATTTTAATTAATTAATAACTTTTATTTGTATCTATGACTATAAGAGGTATTTTTAAGTAGACTTAAATAATCGTAATGATTAAAAATTTAACTATAAATTTCACCTTTAATACCCCAAATTAAAAAATATATAACTTAGTACAGCACGTTTAATCTAAATTTACTATCTTAATAAAAATTTAGTAGGCACGCATATAAAAATAAACACAATCGTATAATTTATCATGTAGTTTATTGTAACTATGAACAAAATTTGTAAAAAAGATAATCAGCAAGCTATTCAATAAATTCTCTCAGAAAAAATAACATTTTTACTATCATATGAAACACTTTCTATATCTAAATTTTGAACAAAATTATTATAGCTAATTAAATATTTTTTCTAATCTAACCTGAAATGGGGTGTTCTTTTTTTTTTAGAAAACCAAAAATACATTCGTGTTTATCATACAAGCTGTTGCGTTGTTCTGAAACAACCTCAAAGTATGAGCTCAGAAAACAATACCAAGCACCCACGCATATATATAAGTCATCTTTCTGCGACAACCGTTTCAAATCATTATATATTCACCCATTGAAACACGCCTAAAGGTCAAAAACACTTCACTTTTATAGCTGGTACCTCAAGGTCATCCAAGGTCGTTTACTTCTCACAAACATAATATCGAGAAGCGCCAGTACTACTACACAAGTATTGTTACGAAACTCATTTCAATAATCGTTCTTTAATATACACTTTGCTGAACTTACCAGCGTTCATTCATTATTCGAGTACTGTTCGGTCATTCTAATCAGGAACAAGCTTCATTGTACAGTGTTTAGAGCCCCTGGCTTCTGACCTATAGGTTCCGGGTTCGATTGCCGACTGGTACTGAGGGATTTTTCTGGAACGGGGAATAGTTTCCATTGTTACCAAAGTTTGATTAATTAGGCTTAAGTTAGGCTAAGACCTTCATTTGCTTTATTGTTGACCTCAGTGGTCTTGGGGTCTCAGGACCCGATGTTCATGAGTTCAAACCCAGATGGGGGGTCGACGGATTTTTTCTTGAGCGATAAAAATCCATAGCACAACTTCTTTCGGAGGGGAAGTGCAGCCGTCGGTCCCATGTCGATTGTGGTATGTAAAAGAACCCTGAAAGGTATGTGAATATACCTTTCCAAACAAAATTGTCAGGCTCTTTCACTATCGCTCATAGAAAGTCTCGTGTGCTGACATAATCAGTCGGTTCAGAATGTGCATGTTAAATACATTTTAAAAAACGAAAGAAAAGAAATACTCCTTCATATTCACTATCACCATCATCTCATATCATCGGGACATGGAAAGGATGTATGATTAGTACGGTCGGGCGTCCCCTGAGCAACGGTACGTTAGTACTGTCTAATCTTTACATTATCTACAGAGTTACAGCCTGATGTAGCACAGACATACCATCAACATTCTAGTAGAGAATACCATGTGAATGAAAATTGGCCCCTTTGACTTGATCAAGATATACAGTAGCCCATGGCTTCTTTGGTGCTGAGTGTGACAGCTCACAGCTGACTTGACAATCAACATTTAGGTATATACCTAAATGTTGATTGTCAGAAGTGACAGCAACTAAACAAATGTTTTTGTAGATCATTTGGTTTGGCGTAGGGATACATAATTTGATCTGGTAACTTTTCAAAGCCGTCAGCTGTCAGTCAGCACCAAAGAAGCCATGGGACTACTGTACATACCGGAATGCAAATACATTTAGAAAAATTGTTAAATAGTTATTTTTAAATGAAAAAATATATTATTATTATATATTTATTATTATTATTAGCACGCGTCTGCTACCCATTGGTTAACGCACTTACGCTATGTGTAATGTAGGGTGATTGTGAGATGAAATGAGGACCTACAGTTTAATGGAATCCGAACACGGTGGAGGCCTTGTATTCCACACATCCACAAGATGTCTTGTCAGAGTGAAGGAAGGGTTTGGTAATCAGATAAATCTTTGCCGGAACCGAGGATCGAACACGGCCGCCAGCATAGAAGTCTGGACACCTTACCCCTAACCACCAGGTCACCGGCTAAATGAAAAAAAAAAACCATATAAAACTGATTTCGATTTCTCTGTTGCCAAGTGAACAAGCTAGGAAACTGAACTTCGTTACGTGTTTTGATTCGAGCACGGCTGTGTATCTAATATTCTGGCTAATCGATCGTTATATTGGCCCTTAGTTATCATATTAAAAAAAAAAACAATCTAGATTATGTTTTGTTTATTGCGTAGGCTTACACGAGAATGAAACTTCTACTTAAGAGTGACTGAACAGTATGGGGTAAAGTTTCTTGAAGAGGACAGTAAAAATTGGTAGGTACGTTTACCTCCCCCCCCCTCCCTTTTAATACCATCAACCACCGGAACCAAGAGTCCCACTGACTAAAGAGTAAAGATACAAAAAATAGGCAGGACAAGGATCCTTTTAATTCTTTTTGTTTATCATCAAGTACTACTACCCGTTTGGTTTAGCCGCTTATGCATTAATTACACCAATGGATTTAGGGGTTGGAAAGGTTATATTTAGAGGAAGTGTAACCACATTTTCGTGGAGTAAGAGTGGAAAACCATTTTGTAAAAATCTCTCAATACACCCAACAGAGATTTGAACCTTGATTCCCGTCATGGAAGTCTAGTCTACTGTGAGAGTATCTTTTAGATCATGCAAGCACAGAAGTGGTTGCTTATAAGCTAGATGGTTAGCCCAATAATTTAATCATTATAAAATTTTCTATCAAAAGGTGATATAGACTGTAGAAAAAAAAAATCACGTATGAATATATTTTTAAGGTAAAAATACAAAACCTTTATGACCATATCTTTGTGTTAGGATTTTCTAGCAATGTGTGACATTTGTTCATTGGTTCAATGGTAGAATGTCATAATACAGTAGAAAAAACTTTCAGTTTGTCTTTAAATTGTATCAGAGATAATTAAACAGAAAGTTCTAGAGATTCAAACATTAAATAATTGTACTAATAACATATAGTAAATTTTGTGTCAGAAATAATTAAACATAAAATTGGAGACTCAAAACATATTAATTAGTTTGTACTAATAACCTTGTAAAACTTTTCATATTTTAACCAAGCTAACTACTCTAGTGTTCTTACCGTCTAATTAGTCAGGCTCGTAATAGATTATGTTGAAGAAGACAAATTTCTAATCTCGTGAAGTTTCTCTGCTGGTATTTATTGTTACGGTTCTCCAATCCCCATTCTATGTCAATGCGGTTGAATTTTATCTAACTATCTTCTTCATACCTATGTATAAGTGGTTGAATACTCCCTAAATTAAACTATACGAACTTAAAAGTGTAGTAGAGCCTCGGTTGTCCAAAATAGGATAATTTATAAATTAAAGTTGTAGTGGTAAAAATAAGCATTTAATCAGAAATACGTTTTATTAATAATAAAATTCAAAGAAAATTGATATAGTATGTAATATTATGTATTACAAATTTTTTACAGTAAAAATATATGATATCTTAGAATGAACTTTTTTTTTCACAGCGGTTTTTTAGCTGCAGTATCCTTCCACTGCTTTATCAACAATACATCGTCAGGTGTGGTGATGACTTCTCACTTTCTTTAACAAATAAAAACAGCGTTTCAGTTAAGCGGAGTTTTACTTAAACAAATAATCAAATTATGTCTAACGTTCACTGTTGAAATATTTCAAAGTGATTCAGTTCGCTGAAATGAGTATATCGTTTATCTAAGTTCAATAGTTCAATTATTCGTGAACTATATTCCATTATCACAGTCGTTTGTGTCCTGTGATTTTGATGTTTATCCGTTCACCAGTTTGTGTCCCAGATCCATGCAAATGATTTTATTATATATTGGGACAATTAAGACTGCTCCGTGATCTAGTGGTCAATTCCTGGCTAAGATACAGAGGTCCATGGTTTGATTCCTGGAGCTTCCAGATTTTCCTGTGAAGCATTGGATCTGGAACCGGGTCTAACTCAGCCTCGTGAGGAAAACTGTGAAGCTACTTTAATAAAGAACAGGCTTCGGTTTTGCTCTAGAAAACTGAGATTAACGGCCGAGGGATTTTTGTACTGATCACATGACGAATGTTGGTACTATCTTCGTGAATATGTTGCGGCGACCCGGTCGGTATAACACGCTTGTGGGCTGACGCCATGGAGTTATATTTTTGGACAAATATGTCTCTCGCTTGGCGCTGAGGTGTCACGGAGAGGTATCTTGCTGTAGTTGGTTACCTTTTTAAAATATCTTCTTTAGAAGGTGTACTAAATCATTTATTTCACTTGGAAGAAATGTTTGGTTTGAATAATTCGTTTGCGAACGACATATTATTAGATTTCATAAATGGTTTAGAAACTGGGGGTATGGCGTGTCTCGGGTGAGGTCGCAATTCTTTGTTGAAGTTACAGCTTCATGTTTATTTTTTTAAAGTGATTATAATGATTATAAGAAGGTGCCAAATTCGAGTTGAAATGTAAGCCATCAAAATGATTTAAAAAACTGTCAAATTACAATTTAGGTTCCTTTTCATTACTCTACTCTTGGCCGTAGCAGTCTGTGTTTAGGCGAGGGGTTAATTCTCTTTTTAGACATATAAGTCACGTCAATCATTATTATAAGCAATTTATAATATTATTATTAGAACCGCGTCTTACTAACCGTTCGGGTTGTACGCACTCTCGATAATATGTAATGGTAGGGTGATTGTGTGATAAAATGGAATTTCTACAGTTTAACGTGGGATCCGAACAACGGTGGAGGCCTGGCATTCCCCACATTCACAAGTTGTGATTAATACTCGTCTTGTCAGAGGTGAAAGAAGGGTTTGGCAATCAGATAAATCTGTGCCGGGACCGAGGAAAGAACCCCGGACCCCCAGCACAGAAGTCTGACACCTTACCCCTAGACCACCAGGTCACCTACAATTTATAATATTTAATCCAAGCACGCGGGAAAGGGGGGGGGGGATTAAAGTCATGCGTGTTTGGTTTGTCGGTGATGAGGTCGGAATTTAAGTTACGACTGAGGGTGACTTTTTTATATTCTTCAATTTTTTTTGTTTGGCGAATTCTCGATACAGGTCACTAAAATCAATAAAGTTTTAATTAGATCAGTTTCTCTGGACAGGAGACTCTGTCCACTCGTGCATTGAAGTTACCGAGCCTAATAATCTATAATGAAGTCTAGGTAAGCAGGCGTTGAATTGTTGTACCGTTTTCTTTTATTATATTTTAGAAAACAGTGGAAATAAAACCAATTAAACCGTTTAGTTATATATTTTTTAAATACAATAAACTTTAAAAATAAATATTTTAAAATGAGAACAGTGTTATACTTAACCCAATTTCACTGATTTTAAGTGAAGAATGAAGAAAATATCACCTAACTACAATTTTTGATTTAAGTGTATTACATATCTCATGCTAATTGGCTGCGAACAGGGATCTTTTAAAAAAATGGAGCTGTGCCAAGTGAGAAAGTGACCTAGGACGATAATGTCTGGCGCCAAAAATATTAGGAGCAGGGTCACACTGGCGGAGTTGAAGAAACTCTTTGAGGGGGCGTTGGGAAGAGTTTTAAAAAAAGAATGGAGGGAAGGAAGGCGGTCAAACGAAAAGAAGGTTAAGGTGACCATCTTGCTGATTGTTTTTCAATGCTAAAGTCTTTTAGCTACTTAATAACAGGGGAAGGCCCGAGAGCCATTGAAAGCGGTAAATTGGAAGCATTTACGGAGATAATAATACAATATTACAGAATAAATGTAGACTGGCCAATATTAACAAAAAAAAGTTCTTATATGTCTATCTCATGGCTTTAGAAATTGACATATAGTATGTCATCAAAAGTGAAGGTCACTTAAGAATTATTTGGCATATTATATGTTTAATCAATAGATATACACATGTGTTTATACATATATAGCAAATAATTTGCTAATTTAAATTAAATGTCATAACTTTTAAAACGGTGCCAATAAATTGTTACTACTTTACAGCTATTGCTTCTATTAATATATATAGGCACACACACACAGGGTGGGTCTTTATTGGTCTCTGACCCACTGGGAGATGATTCCTTATTAAAAAATAAGTAGGGAATATAAGGATGACTTTTTTTCCCGAAAGTGATTACTAAGGGAGTTATGATCCCTTGAAAATCGCGTTTTAAAATGATTTTATGTAAGAATATCAGAAACAACTTGAACTAAAACAACAAATCCCTGGATAATGTTTTGTTGAACTGAGACGTTAACCCTCTGAAAATTTGATTGGCATTTTCATTCCCCTTCGTTGATTAAATTAACCCTCACTACATTTTGGGACACTGCACAAATGGCTGCCTAACTCCAAGGAACTAGCAGCCTGTAATGAAACTAAACATAGTTTCCTCGGAAACGGTTAACCTGAGCAGTTCTGACAAAACATCTTTTTTTTTTTATTAATTTAGACAGGCTGATTAATAATTTATAATTAAAAATCAATTATATCTCAGTGTTACAAAATTCGGGGTAAAAAGAGGGTGGAAACCCTCATCTAATTAATGAAGGGTTATGATAATATTATCAATCAAAGTATTCATAAATTTAACCATTTAGTTCAACATTCATAATACCGGGGTTTTATATTTATTAGAGCTGTTTCTGGCATTTTTACATAAAATCGTTTTAAAACGCAGTTTTCAAGGGCTCATAACTTAGTAATCACTTTCAAGGAAAAGTCCATAATTCTGCTGCTTTTTTTTTCATAAGGAATCACCTTTCGGCAGGTCAGAGACCAATAATGACTCATCGTGTGTGTGTGTGTGTGTGTGTGTAATATGAGAGAGTGGGGACGTTAAAGAGATTCGTACTAAGGTGAGCTATAATTTATTAATAAGCGTGCTAGATTACTACTTATCCATAGGCATGGACACATTAAATATTCCTAAAGGAAATAAATTGCATTGACCCTCAACCTATGAATATTGCAATGTTTGATTGAAAATTCATCTTACTTCAAGTTTCCATTTAGGTGTCGACATCATATAGCCCGTTTATGGAACAGATATCAACTGAATATGATTGCATTTCTAAAAAGAGGTCGATTGTACGCTTTAAGGTATATTTTATTAAACGTATAGTTAATATTGAATATAAGTATATAAATATTAGCTTCGATGTATTATATGACTGCAGATGAGTTACAGCCACACGAGTTGTTTAGCTCTAAAGAGACAGTTTAATTGCGGCCCGGCATGTTGACTTGACCTGACCTAACCTAACTTAAGTTAACAAACCTCGACCAAAATCATTGAACGACAAGAAATGAGGAAGTTTGTATATTACGAGGGATGTCGACATGAGACGATGATAATTTCTATCTGAAATTTAAGAAAACGTGATAGAAAGCACACTGCTAATTAGGTGGACGAAACACATACCTTTTCTCTCAAGTGAGTGGGCCGCAATTCATACAAGATTTCAAGATTAGGCCGCAAGACAACTATATTGTATTATATGCCTCTCCACCCCCACCCACCTCCTCCCCCACGAATATGCTACCGAAGAGCGTGGGTGCATAAGAGCTCAATCCATAACTACCGTAAAAAGTCGAGTATATTTCCTTTCTTTTGTTTGGAAGGAATGCGTAGGTTACTGGATTGAATAACTGTCCAACTTCATCCTTGAGAATTGTTTGAAATCTGACTGTCCACTAACCCCACTTGACCTAGTCTAACCTAACCTAAAAACTCCATGCCAGTAACTAAGTTAAGGCTGATTGCGCGATCTGTACAATTGTTACCCAGTTAAACACAGATCCCCTTGTACTGTTCTGGAGAAGAGATAGGTCGATAGCTACAAGGTCACTAAACATTTGCATGATCTGTACAACGTTACACTTGCGCTGTTTTGTACTTGTGCTCTTTGGGGCTGCAACCCCCCCCTCTCCCCCCTCCCCCCCCACACACATACATTCAAATTATATTATGGGTACGCCACTGTGCATACACAAAACACATTCAAAACGTCAAAAGGATGATAAGTTAAAATAAACCACCTTTATAATTTTTCCTCTAGTCGAAGATCGTCTTTTTATTCGTCCAAACTCAGCACATGATCGATCAATAATTAATCTTCAGCCCATTAACGGGACTAGTTTTACAAGGCCCAGAAACTAGGGTAATCCACATTACACACATTGATTAATTACCCATCACATGTAAATAGACGCGCCTGATACCTTTTCATTACTTTTAATCTTACGATCAATCAAACTTGAGTTGTTAGTCTTATGTTCTGTCGAAGAGATGGAGAAAAGGGAATATCACGATGTTGGTGTTTTATCTAGAACCCTCACGTGTAAAGAATGATTTTCCGTATGTCCTAATTTTAATTATGTCTCTCTGTTGAAAATAAAGTTTCCATCGGGTCACGTATAAAGTTATAAAATATATACTTATTTAGGTCTTCATATGGATAAAGTATTGTAATGGTGAACATTTTTACCTTTAGATTTTGATGGATCTTCAAGTTTTATGTGTCTTCGAACTCAAAAATTGTTCTTGCAACTCTTTCTGTTCCTACGTATGTTTGTCTGTCTATACTTGAGGTTACACCCGAAATGGTTTGACGTATTTCTATCAAAGTGATTATTTATATTATATATGCTCATATCTTTAAGTGAAATCGTTATTAACTCTAGCTTTAAAACTAAGGAGTAGTTTACTGATACATTATTTTTGAAAATTTGAAATTAGCTTAACAGATTTTGTTAAAACTTGATATTTGGGAATTGTTTTAAATTATACATAACGATGTATAATTTATTGTTTTCCGGATAAAGATAGTTTTAAAGGTAGTGTGCTGATGACTGATATGTTTTTTGAACTTTTCAAAAGTGGCTTTAAAAAATTTGTTCAAAATGAGAGTATAAGATTTGTTTTAAATTAAAAATAGCACCTTAATATAATGGTTGTTTTTTTTTGGGGGGGGAGGGGGGGAGAAAAGCTACTTTTCAGTTTTGATGAACTATAAATTAACAGGAGGGTGTGGGCTATGTAGGTGGGGGATAGGAGGCCAAGAGGGAAAACCAAAGACAGATGGCTGAAGGAAGTAAGGAAGAGTGTGGAGGAAAGAGGAGAAGATTGGACCAAGGTGGAGGAAAGGAGGCGGTGGAGAGGCTTATGTTCCAAACAAACCCAGCCAGTGGCTGGATGATGTTGATGATGACAAACTATTTCTGAAAAAAAATTGATTATACCTATAATTAGCTATACGAAAACGTAGTTGAAAATCTAGTCTATGTGCACTACGCCTTACTACCCATCCTGGCATATTTACACAAATAGAGTTATAATTAGGAAGCTAGAATTTACAGGAAATGTTCTTGAATTTATGTGCTGGTAGAGGGGAAAACCATTGAGGGGAGAATAAACCACCCTCAGTACTCCAGGCCAGGATTTCAGTCTCTACCTCCCCCTCACCATCAGACGAGACCGACAACTTAGCCCGTGTACCCAAAGGAGTGAACTGTCGCGCTATTATAGTATGGGTCTGAAACGGGGTCAAACTCAGCCTCGTAGGACAAATGAATGAAGAAGTAGCGGCTCCGGTCTAGAAAACTGAGATTAACTCCTGGTGGGTTAGTTATGTTGACCACCTGACACCCTCTATTCACAATTGTTGGCGCTATCGTCGCTAATGGCGGCGGCTACTCGTTCGGTATAGCTAGCTTGAGGGACTACACCATGGAGTTTTTTTAGTAATTAATTAATTAATATATAAAATTCTAACGCACAACTCACGTGCTAGTCTAGACTACCAAAGACCGGTTGATTGGTGTTCGATCCCGTTCGGGTGCACTGAGGGTGATTTTTCCCTAAATTATTTTCCACTATTTCTCCACACAAATGCGGGTAAACTTACTCTAAATTAAACCTTCCTAATACCTAATAAATTAGTGTAATTAGTACATAGGCGTATAATCCGAACGGGTAGTAAGACACGGTGATAAAAATCTATATCAAATAAGAAATATTTATAAAATTACAAATTTTAGTGACTTTTCAATCAATGTTGAAGCTCGAAAGTGGATTTCCTATAACAATCACGGCCTACCTATAAAATAATTCTAGGGTCATAGTAAAATGGTTTAAATATTTATCGAAACCAATATGTTATTATTTTCTAAAAGGCCCTTCGTATGAAAATTGTTGTTTGGTTGTTCGGTACCAACTTGTGTTGAGCATCAGGAAGTTCAGTCGATGTCTCCGTGGAGCGTGGGAAAAAAAGAGAGAGTAGTTACACTCACCGGTCTTGCCGACTCTGGAGCTGCCCAGCACCACCACCTTGATTCTGTTGAGGTTGGTCATGGCGGAGGCGGCGGCGCCACTGGTGGCGTCACTGTCGGCGTCCTCCCCACTCGTCGCTCGGATACACGTGCTCGCCAGGGAACCCGTCCCACCTGGTGGACACACACACAGTAGCTTAGTGGGACGGTTCTACTATAGTGCTCGCCAGGAAACCCGTCCCACCTGGTGGACACACACACAGTAGCTTAGTGGGACGGTTCTACTATAGTGCTCGCCAGGAAACCCGTCCCACCTGGTGGACACACACACAGTAGCTTAGTGGGACGGTTCTACTATAGTGCTCGCCAGGAAACCCGTCCCACCTGGTGGACACACACAGTAGCTTAGTGGGACGGTTCTACTATAGTGCTCGCCAGGAAACCCGTCCCACCTGGAGGACACACACAGTAGCTTAGTGGGACGGTTCTACTATAGTGCTCGCCAGGAAACCCATCCCACCTGGTGGACACACACAGTAGCTTAGTGGGACGGTTCTACTATAGTGCTCACCAGGAAACCCGTCCCACCTGGTGGACACACACAGTAGCTTAGTGGGACGGTTCTACTATAGTGCTCGCCAGGAAACCCGTCCCACCTGGTGGACACACACACAGTAACTTAGTGGGACGGTTCTACTACAGTGCTCGCCAGGAAACCCGTCCCACCTGGTGGACACACACAGTAGCTTAGTGGGACGGTTCTACTATAGTGCTCGCCAGGAAACCCATCCCACCTGGTGGACACACACAGTAGCTTAGTGGGACGGTTCTACTATAGTGCTCACCAGGAAACCCGTCCCACCTGGTGGACACACACACAGTAACTTAGTGGGACGGTTCTACTATAGTGCTCGCCAGGAAACCCGTCCCACCTGGTGGACACACACAGTAGCTTAGTGGGACGGTTCTACTATAGTGCTCGCCAGGAAACCCGTCCCACCTGGTGGACACACACAGTAACTTAGTGGGACGGTTCTACTATAGTGCTCGCCAGGAAACCCATCCCACCTGGTGGACACACACAGTAGCTTAGTGGGACGGTTCTACTATAGTGCTCACCAGGAAACCCGTCCCACCTGGTGGACACACACACAGTAGCTTAGTGGGACGGTTCTACTATAGTGCTCGCCAGGAAACCCGTCCCACCTGGTGGACACACACAGTAGCTTAGTGGGACGGTTCTACTATAGTGCTCGCCAGGAAACCCGTCCCACCTGGTGGACACACATACAGTAGCTTAGTGGGACGGATCTGCTATATATCCAGATTTTTTTTTACAACCTTAATATCTTACATCCAGGATATCTACATGTAATTACACAGATGGGTTTGGGATGAGTCAATTAGGATTAAGAGAGAATGCAACCATGGTTAACTATTTAAGGGAAAAACTTAATACACTCTATTTTAACACCAGCGTCCACTTAACCAACAAACAAATGTCCTTAAATTGGTGTGTGTATATACTGTATATATAAACATAGGTTTTGTAATAATATTATTTTATCCGTTACTTACGTAAATTTTAGATCATAAGTTTAACATATTCAAAATTAAGTTTTATTTTATTCTTTTTTTGGCTATGGGTTTGCAAGGTATTGCAACACTCTTTTGTCCTTCTCTTACCCAGACAGTCTGGAGTCTTTTTCAGAAGCAAACAATTAGTTTTTATGGATTCACAAACATACAAGTGTATTATTTGCGTTGTTTGTATCGATTTATTCCAATGCAAAAATAGTGTCGTAATATATTCCAATTTATAGTTTCTTCAAACTCTCGTCCAACTCCATGGTTTTGAGTTAAATAGCTAGCCTCTGGATCCAAAGTTAGTTGGTTCAAACCCAACCGGTGACGATTGATTTTTCTTTAGCAATAAAAATCCGTCACACAACTTCCTTCGGAGGGGAAGTAAAGCCATCGGTCCCCATGTCGAGTGGTATGTAAAAGAACCCTGGAAGATATATGTGAATAGCTTTCCCGGCAAAATTGGTAGGATCTATCGCTCTCACTCATATAAATTCTTGTGTACTGATAAAATCAGTCAGTTCAGAAAGTACATGTTAAATCTCTCAAATAATTTTTTTAAATAAATTCAAACTCTCACATATATTAGCTCAATGCAGTGTTTTAACGTTTAGAAAATAAAAATCTACCAGTGACTTATATCATTACCATAATCAAGTATAGTTTTTCGCAAAAAAAAACAAACTCAAGCGCTTTAAAAAAAAACACCCATCGGGCCAACCCTATTTATATCAAAGGAATGTTATTTTGAAAATGTAGTAAGCTGTCCCTATGACTTACGATCAGTGCAACCAAGTTTTGTTTCTATCGCGCAATATTATGTAGCAGCTATACTATTTCATCATGAGGTGCACAACCTTTTATTCACGGAATAATGTGACAGGACAAGTGTACGAGCAAAAAAAAAAATTACATTGCGTCACTTTCAAATGACGATAAATACTAAATAATGATCTCTTGTCACTTGCAATTTATTAAGATATCATTCACATGGCTTGTCACAATTACGGTCATAAGCACACCCATCAAAATATTTCATAGGTTCATAGGTCCTATGGCGCAAGAAGACATATTTCCAATACAGAGTTGTTAGGACGCTACCTAGCTGATCGAGAAGTGACTTCACTTGCTAATGCGATTGTCAACTGCTTACATTTATCAGCTTGAAATAAGTTCGGTCTCTTTTCAATAATTGCTTCATTAAGAGCCAATCAACCAATCAGCCAATCAACTCTGAGATACAGTTGACTCGACATTGTAAATTTACACGAACACTATTGCACGTGGATTATTTTTGATTAATCATTAATGAAGTTAAAAAGTTATTAGAAGTAACTAATAATGAACATTACTGAAATTTTAAATGATATTTGCATAAAAACTGCATTTAAAAGGCCATTTTTTACCATTTTTTTAATGTCTTCACAGATAAGCGCTGTGAACAAATCTTTATTCTGTTTATATAGGTACAGTCTGTAGTTATTAACAAGAAACTTTGTCGGTGACCTGGTGGTCTAGGGGTAAGGTGTCAGACTTCTATGCTGGCGGCCGGGGTTCAATCCTCGGTCCCGGCACAGATGTATCTGATTACCAAACCCTTCCTTCACCGCTGACAAGACATCTTGTAAATGTGGAGAATGCCAGGCCTCCACCGTGGTTCGGATTCCACGTTAAACTGTAGGTCCTCCATTTCATCTCACAATCACCCTACCATTAGACATTAGCGTAAGTGCGTATAACCCGAATGGGTAGTAAGACGCGGTGCTAATAATAATAACAAGAAACTTTGTCATTTTGTCTCCCATCGTTACAGCGGAAAATTGGGAGTAACTATTCAAATACGAATGCACTGAACACATTTCTGGCAAATATTGGTCTATCCTTTTCCCTTTTATTCCCATACCTCGCGCGAACTGGGAGCTGAGTTGGGTCTGATATGATAAACTCTCACAATAGCTTAATGTATAGTTATAGTATTTTCCTATACTGATATTAGCCCTGCCTTCAAATGGGCATCATCTTCTTCGTTAAATTATCACTAAAGTGAGTTGCAGTATTTGTAACAAAATAATTTTTGGCCAAAATAAATAACGTATTTCTAAGTTTAGTTTAATTTTATACACATCTCAACAATCTTGAATATTTGATCATGAACTTCACTGAAGTTTAACAGAACATTTCAATAGTGACGTCTAAGACCAGTGTTTTATAAACTGTGGAACGCGTACCCTTTACGTTACATGACGCACCATTGAGTTGTATTAATCATAAAACATGTTTTGAGATGAGTAAGTCTTATAAATTAATTAAATAAGATTTTTAAATGATATTATTGACTTTTATAAGCCACACGCAGCTTAACCCGTTCTCCGCACGGTTAGGGACATCATTGCTAGATTAATTTCCTGCCTACAAGCTCTAGTCATGTGATAGAGGTGTGCAGAATACTCCCTGAGGTCACCCTCCCCCCAAAATTTTTTTTAAAGTTAAAATATTGTGTTAACTACACAAGGCCGTATCCAGCCAATAATTGAAGGGGGGGGGGTTTGGTGGCACAACCCACCAATTGCCAGATGCTAGAAAAAACTATAAATAATAACAGTTCTAGAAGTTATTTGAATGTTTTTTATGGCAGCATAACCTCTTAAATGACGATGGCTAGGAAATAATTATGGATAATAAACAACCCTAGAAGCTATCTGAATTGTTGTTTATGGCAACATAAACCCCCAACTGA
This sequence comes from Timema cristinae, assembly GCA_039000515.1. NCBI lineage: Eukaryota > Metazoa > Arthropoda > Insecta > Phasmatodea > Timematidae > Timema > Timema cristinae. The sequence continues at coordinate 19,732,241 of JBCFYV010001001.1, read as the reverse complement.
TGAAGTATAGAAAAAATTATTAATATTAAACACTTATAGAAACTCTGAAGTGCTTTTTATGGTAACACAGCCCCTTAATTTGTACTTGTACCTTAATTTGATATGTTTTAAACCTAAATATAAGCATATCTATTTTGTTCATAAAATTTCGGGGTGGGGGGGGATGAACCTTAAAAATCCCCCTGACTATGGCCTTGTAACTACAACACTTAAATAATGAGTATGCGAATTTGAGTTTCAGGCTTTAGGGAAATTTGAGAAAAAAACTCTACAACAGACAGACAGACAGACACCACGTGGTTTTTACTAAATGATTCTTTCTCTATGCCACGGCTTTGTTTAGCATATTACTAGGGTTTTATTTATTAAAATTTGGAACGAATGTTTATAATTTAAAAATAAAAGCAGGATTTGCTCCCCTTTGTTCAAAGAAGCGACCGGGGAAGGTAAGTGTGGGGTTGGGTGGGGGGCAGATTGGCTAGGACATTACCTCGAAAGGGGTATGTAGGTCTATACGACCGAGAAAGTTTGGTAAGACTGCCTTATATATACTACCACCGACATGGGTAGGAAGAGATAAAGAAATATTAAAATGAAAATTGGTTAAAAGAGAAAGGAAAAATTGAGTTCAAGAGAGAATGAATAAAAAGAGTGAAAAATAAATAGAAACAAAGGGAAAGAGTGAGAAAGAAATATAAGGAAATGGGAAAGAAGAGCGAGGAAGAAAGAAAATTATATTAAAAGTCTGAAAGAGTTATTTAAGTAAAGTTAGAAATGAAATAAAAGAAAGAGAGGTGAGGATGAGAAAAGCGCCAGTTACCACTTAGGCCTAAGTTGAAAACAAAGTATAAACAAGCAGGATATGAGTTGAGTAATGAAGCTTCTTCCAGGCGGAACAAACTACGATATTTTAATAAACGTGAGACCCACTTCGGTGGCTGCATGGTCTAACGCGCTACTATCGTAGTAGACTAGACTACCGTATGATGGGAAGATCGAGGTTTGAATCTCGGCTGGGTGTACCGAATAAGTGGTTTTTTCCAAAAGTGGCTTTTGACCCTCCCTCCACACAGATGGGGGCACACTTCCTCTAATTTTTTTAACTGTTGGATAAGGTTCTTTCTTTCAAAATTTGACTATGGCTAAAACTGTGATAAAATAAAATAAAAATTATCTTCATCCACTTCATAAAAAAAGTTTTGTAATTTTGACAAAGCGATAAAATATATATTTGCAATGGCTGCAGGTGAGTTGCGCCCTCACGAGTTGTCTACTTATAAAGAGACAGTTGAATTGCAGTCTCACATTTTTAGAGCCACGTACGAATTGTTGCCCGGGCTGTAGACCTAAACTAACCGAAACTAACCTAACGAAGCTTCAAATTTTTTCCAAAACTATTGAACGACAAGAACTGAGGAAGTTTGGATATTACGAGGGATGTCGACATGAGACGATGATAGTTTCTATCTGAAATTTAAGACACCATGATAGAAAGTACACTGATGATTAGGTGGACACAGCTCATAACTCTATCTATCTCTCTCTCTCTCTTCAAATGAGTGGACCGCAATTCGTACGCTTCTCTCAAAAGGCCGGGCCGCAACACGTACACGATTTCAAGATGAGGCCACGACACAGTTTTCAATGAGGAGTAATACAAAACCGTTTTGACAAACTTCTTTTAAATGTCAGGAAAGTCTAAATTTATTGTGAATAGATTATTATGGCCCTAAGGCCGGTACACACAGAATGCTAAGCTAATCTATGCTGTGCTGTGCTGTCCTCTTCTAAGACTGTCAATTTGGTTTCACACTCATTGCTAAGCTAAGAAATAGTTCCTCTTTTCACTCCCGAATTCAGTGTTGTTTCTTTCTGGTCTGCTCCAGTGAAGTTTAGTTATGATGGCGCTCTCCAAAATGTCTTGTTTGAGTTCAGATGATAGTACTGAGCAAGAGAAGATGCTGCTGTTAGCAGATGTTTTGAAAGATGAAGAAAATTCAGGAGGTGGAGATTTGACTCGTTAAATTAACACTTCCATGTTAATATAAAAACATTTATTAAATATAAAATTTAAATAGAATATTACTTAAATACACGTGAAACAAACTGAAAACAACACTTCATTTGATTATTTTCACCAAACCAGCACTGCGTCTGTTCAACACGGAGCCCAAGCTGCGTTATGCGCATGCGCAACGTAAGATGGCTCAAGTTGGAAGATGGAAACATTGCCCGGCCAGCAATCGGAAAAAACATAGCTTAGATTTCTGTATGAACCAACACATTTAAATATATTATGGCCCGCTATTTTTCTAAAGAGTTAGCAGAGCAAATCTAAGCTTAGCGTTCTGTATGAATCGGTCTTTACACGATGCATAAATAGAAACGAATGTAAACACCTGCCCCCGGGATTGAACCGTAGACTCCCTGTTCAACAATCGGCCTCCACACTCACTGAGCCTTAGGGGGTTGGGAGGGAGACAAGTAAATTCGTTTGGTTGAACAATCCTAGAATGTTATGATCCTCTTGGCAAATTTTTCATGTATCTGTTTCATACTATTTTATTTTTTAACGAACATATAGAAGCATATATTTATAACACAAATATTACACTATATGGACACTATACACTATACACTATATGGACTATACACATAAGTACTAATTACGCTAATATATTAAGAATGAGAAAGGTCGAATTTAGAAAAGTATACCCGCCTTTTCGTGGTGTGAAGGGAGATTTAAGAACCATTTATGGAAAACCACCGTCAATACACACAACCGGGATTCGAACCTATATCTCTCCATCATTGACAGTCGATTCTATTACGAGAGTGTCACCCTAGCCCATGGAACCACCGAACCGGCTCATCTACCAACATGGAGAGGTGGCCCCGAAGGGTCTAAGTCGTTAATCTCGAAATTGCACTCGGTTGCCATTGATGGGGAGTTCGGAGTTCGACTTAAACCAATATGGGTGAATTTCCTCTCAATAATCCTCTTAATTCAAACACCTTCGAATAATATTAGTCCTTGTTAATAAACCTTGCATTGAAGGTATGAGATTTAAAAGAATACAGCCATTTATTAATTAATTTATTTTTTAAACTAAACAAGTCAAACTTTTTTAATTTAACTTTATTTGCTATATTTTTAAAGGTCATCCATTTCAATTATTGAAGGCTGAGGCCTCTTAATATTATGATATATGATCGTGTGCCAATTTTATCTGCTTGTATTGGTTTGAAGTAATCAATTTGTGTTAGAACCGAAGACACTAGGAAGAGCAAGCTTTAATCGTAAGCATTAACTATTTTTCGTTAAGAACTACTAATGCTCAGTCTACGACCAGTTGCACCCGCTTGTCAGACACGAACTAGTAATATTGTCTGTCTACAATAGCATACGCAAGCGCAGTCGCTGTCGGGAGATAAACCTTGTCCATTTCTCGCATTTATGTACAGTAGTCCCATGGCTTCTTTGGTGCTGACTGAAAGCTCACAGCTGACTTCTGACAGTCAACATTTAGGTATATACCTAAATTTTGACTTTCAGAAGTGACAGCTACTAAACACATGTTTTTGTAAATCACATGGTTCGGCGTAGGGATACATAATTTGGTCTGATAACTTTTCAAAGCTTTTAGCTGTCAGCTGTGAACTGTCAGTCAGCACCAAAGAAGCCACGGGGCTACTGTAGTTGCGTTGGCTTGCGTTCAGCCAATCAGAAATAATTAGTTATTTGTTCGGGGATAAGAGTTCGGTAACATAATCGTTGAAGGTATTACAGTTTAAATTATTTATCAAACGTAATAATTTAATAATTTTTCCATATTTATTAATTATTATATCATATTTAACTCTTGTTTGTTAACTTTAATAATAGGATTTTGATGATGGAGTTATAATGGTTGAAATTAAGTTTACCGACATGTTCATGTGGACCAGCTATTTTAAGGGATCCCCATTCATACAAAATGGTTCACTTAATTTATGTTATTTATCTTTTTAACAACACAATATTTAAATTATGTTTATGAAATAGATATATAATTTTACACAAGAAAAAAATTATTTACCAAATTAATAAAAGATAGGTTTGAAAAGTCAGTAAATAAAATAAAATAAAATAATAATAATAATATAATATAATAATTATTATTATTATTATTATTAGCACCGCGTCTTACTACCCGTTCGGGTTATATGCACTTACGCTAATGTGTAATGGTAGGGTGATTGTGAGATGAAATGAAGGACCTACAGTTTAACGTGGAATCCGAACCACGGTGGAGGCCTAGCATTCCCCACATTCACAAGATGTCTTGTCAGAGGTGAAGGAAGGGTTTGGAAATCAGATAAATCTGTGCCGGGACCGAGGATTGAACCCGGCCGCCAGCACAGAAGTCTTACACCTTACCCCTAGACCGCCAGGTCACCCAATTCTTCTGTAAAAGATATATGTCCACGCGGTTGGGGCCCTGAGGAAAAATGCCCAATTTTCCACCCCATTCTGTTACCCCTCAGGCTGTTCCTGGTCCTATCTTAAAAACACAAAACCGACAAAAGAAAGAACACTGAACTTACTGCTACTGGCTGAAACAGGTATGAGAAGCGAACGTCACAGCTAAACCGCCGGTCGTGAGGGGTTAGCTCAGTGGGTGGTTCCGTGACTCATCACACGCGGCCTACACGATCATTCCGACACGCTCTGGCTAACACTTCCAGGTGGCCTTGCCTCGCTTCGAATTCTTCCAGCGCAACTAGATCTTCCAATGCAGCCGAAAATCAGCCTAGTTCAACTCGCTGACGTACTTATGAGAGTTCACAATCTCTTTGACTTCCGTCTCTTTGGAGAGGAAATAAATTCCGTCACTACATTTTTAAAAAAAACGTGATATTTAATTGTTTATTTGAAAAAATTTACTTCACACTTCGCTCTTAGAAAACATTAACAATTATCGAGATATAAGGAGTACATAATTCAAATGTTACCTACCTCCCATAAGTAAACGTATCGAATAATCTTGAACATACTGTAGAGATCAAACGTTATGAACTCTTAGCGATGTTACATCGAATATTAAAAAAAAGTTTCTCTTTTACCCCTAGAGAAAAAAATAAAGTGAAATCAGATTTTACATACATGAGTTATCTTCGAATTCATTATCCTAAGCGCAAACGTTGCAGAGAGGCACGTAAAATATTAAATTATTAAACGAACGTAATTGAAAGGATAAACACATTTATCTTTGTAAAAAATCACTTGTTATATTATATTAATATTTTTACTTTCCTCTTTCTCAGTTTAAATAAAAAAATACGGACTGAATAACTGTACGAACAATTATTTCCTGAGAATGTATTTGTTTTTGTTTTTTGTTGGGTTTCTTTTTCTTTCTAAAAGACGATACTACTTTCCTTTTAACAACGCAAGAAACGTGTCATTTTAAGATGATCATGATAATGGTCCAAGGTCGTTTATAAATTATTCTCGTTAAAAATAAAACAAAAAAGAGAATCATGTAAAAAGAACGGTTTCGATCCCGTTAAAAATGTTGCGTCAAAAAAAAAAAAAAGCTTCTTCGCACTGTGAAACGTGGGCACTATTTTCGTAGAGGAAAACCAGTCTAAGAGATTTAAGACGGACTTTTGTTTCGATACACTTTATGGATGTTGTTTGGAATGTGTACTTAAAATGCAGTTTATTGGAGAAAGGGGGGAATAATATGAGCGGTATCATATAAGCTAAAAGTCTAATGAATAGTCACGTGTTTGGCTAAATTTGAAACTAAAATACTTGCAATTTTACAAATAAAATTCACCAAACACTCATTTATTTTATCATAAAGAAACATACAAATTTTTAAAGGCTTTGCGAACTTTTCAAATGTATAGTAACTAAAGATAATTTTAACCCCTTTGTATTTTTTTAAAATAAATAATAACCTATTTTTTATATAAAAATAGACTCACTAGAATGCTGTCTTATTTAATCCTTTAAAACAATTCATCATTAATATTTGCACACACAAATTTGTTTCAGTATGAACCAGTACAATACAAAAGTCCAAATTGCTATTTTAATATAATTCAATTATTTATTAACATCCCGACGAACATCATATTACTGCGGACACGACAGGACGTGTAATCAGCTGAGCGTTGGCGGCAGGAATAAAAAGCACGCGCGAGCTGTCAAACTCAAAACGCCGCCACGTGCGCAGAGGATCTACGCGCATACGAGCTCTGTATCTCAGAAACAACACCCGCGGAGCGCTGACCGCATACTGAAGTGGGAGGATCGAATACATCAGGTTTGATACTACACCTCTAGAAGCGCGAACGCAGGTGGTGCTACGTTACGGCCAGGGAAGGAACTACTTTAACTGTATGGTAAGGCATATGTTTCACTTCGGTTGTACAACAAAACTTCATTATTCCAACTGGTTGTTGGGGACAGCGGTGGATCCAAAGGGGGGGGGGGGAAGGATATATATATTTTTACTTAGCTTTAACGATAATAATAAACAAATTAAATCAATTAAATCTATGTTATAGTCATTACTAGTTGTACTTTCACGTAATATCTTACTAGCCAGTTGCCTCACGTGTCAATCACTGTCAATAAATGATCTACATTTTTAACAAATAATTTAACTATCAAAAATTAACAACAGCATAAATAAACGTTGAACTTATGTGCGGTATCTGTTTTCCAATTTTCTGATTTATTTCTAAATTATTCTTAAATTTACTATAAAATTTTGAAGAAATTTTCTGTCAGAATTTCCACGTGATAGTGCCCCCCCCCCCCTCCTCAAATGAAATTCTGGCCACCCTTCTTCTCCCTCTTAAATGGGATTGCCGCACACCGGCTACTCCAAAAGCATCTTAAAGCAAATTGTTTCGGTATCATTTAAAAAGCAAAATCACCGAAGAACATAACAAATCTAATTAAAGCACACATAGACCTGCCTGAAACCAAAACACGGGGCGATCTTTCGAGGGAAAACATATTTTGTCTACGCATGCGCCAGCCATGTAAGATACTTCTCCTAGAATAGTGTCACATTTCCTTATCTTATCATTTACTAGCCCCCTTCCCCGTAAAAAAAATTGTAAGGAATCCTGTAAAACAAAGCTTCAAATCATCCATCATGTCAATATAAAAACAAAACTTTTTTACTTTTTTTTAATACAGTCCTACCATCACTGTATAGCCCCCTCCCTCTTTTTATCCTCCCTCCTATTTTCATCTCATTCCTCTTTCCTCACTCCTACCCCCCCCCCGCCCCCTTCACTAACCCCACTTTCTCTTCAACAACTATTTTCTTCCAACGACTATATAATATACTATCGACATTTTTATGAGGAATAAATTAAATTTTCAAAATAAAATATAGCCTATGCTACTCGCTGATAATGTAGCTTTATATTGGTGAAAGAATTTTTAAAATCGGTCCAGTAGTTTTTGAGTTTATCCATTACAAACAAAAAACAAATCAAATCTTTCCTCTTTATAATATTATCTTATCATTTATTTAACCCAGCAGATAATCAAAATAACTAATACTTAACCTAGTCAAGTTTTTATTTATTCTTTCCATCATTGCGTGGTTCATTGATCAACAGACTTATAGTCTAATCTTCCGTTTTATTCATGTTCGGGTACCCCAACAACTTATCTCAAGATGTTTCTTTATTTATTTATCTGAGGAATTTAACTTGCACTTTTTGAACCGACTAATTATTTTAGTACACAATATTTAAACTAACCTAAATCAATAACAGACACAACTGCCAACCCCCGACCGTTAATTCATCACTGTGAAAGGAGAAAATAGCATTTCACCAATGGTTAACTCTTCGGTCATGCCAGGACTCGAACCCGGTACCTTTAGTTCAGTAGTCTCACGCTACCGACTGAGCTATGGTATTTGACCTCAGGATGTTGTCCAGAGTCCAACAACCATTACCGCATAGCCACAGCGACGTCCTTGTTACACACCGGAAGTGTAGGAAAGACTATATACAGTCTCCGTTCCCTCCATTACTTTGTATTACTATACATCGTTGGTCTACAGTAAAAGTGTTACTTTTAGATAAATAAAAAGTGCTTTTGCTTTGTCTTGATGTTCTTTTTTTGGTGTATTCCCAGTTATATCTGCTGAGTGTGGAGTGTTTTACGTAATAAATAACATTGCACACTGTGTTTTTCACAGAAAGGTTGATTTACGGGTGGTTTAGCGAAGATCTTTCTTTAAAATTTTGAAATATTATGATTTTTTTAGCTCCACCAGGTCTTACTACCCGTTCGGGCTGAGTATGCTTATGTACTAATTACGCGTATGTTTTATGGGATTAGGAATATTATATTTAGAGGTAGTGTATCCGCATTTGCGTGGGGGAATAGTGGAAAACCATTTTGTAAAATCACCCTCATTACACCTAACCGAAATTCAAACCTTCATTGGCAGTTTAGTATACTGCGAGAGTAGCGCCTTAGACCATGCGGTCATCAAAGCGGGTATTTCAAAAATTGCTTCAGAATTTTTATTTAAAATGGGTATCTGATGAGTATCTCATATTATATATATATGTATACATATATATGTATACATATATAATGTATATGTATACATATATATGTATAACATTTTCTAAAAAAGTTGAGGATTTTTATATATGACTGTTTTTATAAATCGAAATATTTGTTTTAATTGGTGCAAAAAAAATGTGGTTACTTGAAGAATATTTGCTAAGAATATTAAATTTATTTATTTTTTATTATGAAAAATTATTTAATGGTAGCTTATTGATAATCGATTTTCAAGTAATTGGTTCCTAACTATACTAAATATTTTAGAAGTTAGTATGTATGATTATGTCGTATCATTTATTTTTGTTTTTGCACGAAACCCATATGCAAATGTTTAAGTTTTTCTAATTTTTTATTCCCACAAATAGTAATCGCTTATCACACGTTCTAGAGTATGGATGATTGATTTTTGATACAATTTAAAAAAAATCTATTATTTACCCCCTCAATTATTCGTTCTTTTAACTCAATTCAAAGGTTTCTATCTGAATCACCTATGTATTATATGTCTCAATGAGTTAAAAAAGACTAATCAAAAGGAAACAAAACATAACTATGAAACAAATCTGGCTGGTTATACCAATTATTTGTTCCACTGTTAGTAAAATGTATAAACCAAGGCATGCAATGCTAGGTCACAAATTGAAATATCTTTATGTATTATACAGGGTGTTAGTAAAATTTTCGCCCAAAATAAAACCACGGCATCTGTGGGCAGAAAGAAACAGAAAATCTTAGTAACAAATTGTCCGGAAAATTCATCTAGTATTTATTACCAAATGTAAGTTGGTAATACGCTGCTGTAATTACGTATGTGTATAACAAGTTGCATATCACTAGGCGGAGAGAAGTCTCCGTCCACTAGCAACATGTCGAAAGGGTAAGCGCGCGTATAATGCAACCAACGAATAATGTTGTGACTTGTCGGGGAGTGAAAACCTGGTGTGATGTGCCCGCCTGGTGATATGCAACTTGTTCTACACGTACGTACATACAGCTGCGTACTCCCGGCGTTGTTACGTCTAACTTCAACTTATATTTAGTAGAGAAGAATTTTCAGGACATTTTTATATCAGGTTCTCTATTTATTTCTACCCACAGATTCTGTGGTTTAGGTTTGTACAGAGAGTTTAGAAACATCCGGTATAATCCATATATTAAATAGAAGTGTAGCTAAGGGTGTGGCGTATTCTGAACAGCCCTCAATCTCTTAACAAGACATTTCAAATAATAATACAGTTGATTAAAATGTCATTTTACATACCCTACAGGCCTACATGCAAACATGCATTCATACATAAAAATACATACATACATACATACATACATACATAAAAAATACATACATAAAATGCATACATACATAAAAAATACATACAGGCATACATAAAAAATACATACATGCATACATACAAACATACATAAAAATACATACATGCATACATACATAAAAACTACATACATACATACAAAACTTACATACATACAAACATACTAAAACACACATACAACCATACATACATGCAATGCAATGCAATGCAATGCTCTTTCCCGTGGATATTTTAATAACTTTCTCTGTTTATCGTGTTTTCTAAGATTTTGGTAAGTCAAATTTATAATGTTCAAGTAAAAACAACAACTGTTTAAACATTCCATAAAATACTTTGAAAAACTTTAAAACAAGAACATTTACAGTTTTGAATACTTGAATAATTTGTTTCTGCCGTATCAACTCAAGGTTATTATTTTAATCTTAAGACAAAACGAGTCATATCCGGGAGAAAGACCATCCCAGTCAACTTTCCAAGTAACAGGGTTTGTATTAAGTTCAAGTGTTTTGTACTGATCTACAGCTCAGTTTTTTAAACCACCTTCTTTATAACAACGTGGACCCTATTATCAACGGTAGATATCACCATGTGAAGAAAATTAAACTTTGTGTCTACTGGAACAGTGTCTTACTCAATTTCGCCAAACAAATGTTTTGCTATGAAATTTGCAAAAAACACTGGCATTATCTTGCATCCACTTCCATCTTACATTCACCGACCAACTTAACGTAAATTATATATATTGCAGCTTCGCTATTGAAAACTTGTTAACTTTCATATTATGATAATTCTTTAAGTAAATGCTTGCATTTAAAAAAAAACATTTTTGTACAACTCAAGAAATTTTTTTCGAAAGAAGTTGACATTTTCCTAATTTGCTGTTTTCCCTTTGAAAAATATTCACATTTGAATTATTTTTTTTTGTAAAACTTATGTGAATAAGCTTTCAATTAAAAAAATTAACAAACGATTATAAAAAAAACTGTTAAATATAGCTTCGGGAATCATTGTCGAGGCGGATATATTCACGAATTAAATATAATATAAACTGTGAGATTATACAATAGCAACCCTACCAGCAGTTAGATGGATGGAGGTTTCTTCAAGGCAGTAGATAAGGATTGAATCCTGGCCTCCTGGGTGCAATTCAGATTACTAACAACAGCCAGCCTAGTCCAGCTTTTTTTAAAAATCATCATGTATTACCAACTGTTCAGGTTATACGCATATTAATTACTTTAATGAGATAGGTAAGAAGAAGGAAGCGTTTTAGAGGTAATGTGCACTCATTGGAAGTGGAATGACATTGGAAAATTATTTAGAAAAAAAATCTTCAGTGGGATTAGAACCCTGATCTCTCTGACATCAGAAATCCAGTCTAACACAATCATGACGCCTCAGAGTAGACTATCCGGTCACTGAGGCGAGTCCACTACCTTGTACGTACATGATGTAAAGACCACACCGCCACTGAGCGTTCTAACAGACTGCTAATTGAAGCCTGACTGATTGAAGCAGTCTGATTGCTGGTTGTGGATAATCATTAATTTTGCTCACAAGTGAAGATTGAAAGCACACCTGCGCTGTTGGACCGAATGCAGGGACATTCATCACTTGCTTTCGCTCGTGTTGACTACTCAAGTCTACTGATGTTTCACACTACACGGACAACCACAGTTGCGTATTTATGTGTTCACACTACACGAACCACCAGCAGTTGTGTATTTATGTGTTCACACTACATGAACCACCAGCAGTTTTGTATTTATGTGTTCACACTACAACAACCACCAGCAGTTGAGTATTTGTGTGTTCACACTACATGAACCACAAGCAGTTGTGTATTTATGTGTTCCCACTACACGGACTACAAGCAGTTGTGTATTTATGTGTTCACACTACATGAACCACAAGCAGTTGTGTATTTATGTGTTCACACTACATGAACCACAAGCAGTTGTGTATTTATGTGTTCACACTACACGGACCACCAGCAGTTTTGTATTTGTGTGTTCACACTACATGAACCACCACCAGTTGTTAAATGATGTGTTCACACTACACGAACCACCAGCAGTTGTGTATTTATTATGTGTTCACATTACATGGGCTATCAGGAGTTGTGTAAAGTAGTGATCACAATGCTTGGCCCTCCGTCTAGGTAGTTGTGTGTATATATATATTAATTAAATATATTATATATATAATATATATATATATATTATATATATATATATATATGTGTGTGTTGTGTTTGTTCATTAATGATCTAAATAAAATTTTCAGATAATTTCTTCTAATATTCTAAAAAGAGCAACTAATAAATTGAGTGCAAGATTGTTAGGAATGTATGAGAACTTTGATACATAAAATCCACTGAGCGCTGCCGTAAAACAGTAAAGCTAGAGAATTCGAATGACTAGCCAAAACACTATTTATTATAAAATAATAACAAAATAATATAAGAGGAGATCTAAATTAAATGTGTAACCGGATACGAATAAATAGTAGTTTAAGGCGTCCATCTTGCAATAGACTGGACTGCTGATGACAGGAAGATCAGGGATTGATTCTCAGTTAGGTATTCTGAGGATTTTTTATTTAATTGTTTTTAGCTCTTCCTACACGCAGATGCGGATACATTAAATCAACCTTCCTCATCCTTAATACATTAGAGTAAATAATTCATATATGTAAACAAAAACGTGTAGTGAGACACAATCACAAAAAAACAAATCTAAACAACCTAAAGATGGATTCTATTCCATTTTTTTTTACCGAATTTGAACTTTCATTTATTTCGAATCCTGAATCACTAATTCGAATCCGGATCTTAATAAATAGTTGGCTAAGTATACATGATAAATATAAGAGGTTAACACGCCATTTCAGTGCTAATGCCTCCTTTTTAATATTTCTGGAATTTTTTAAAATTCATGATGAAATAATTTTCTTTTGCGCCATGTCTTACTACCCAATCGGTTTTAGCACTTATGTACTAGTTACGATAGCGATTTTAGAGATTAGGAAGGTTATATCTAAGGAAAGTGTACCAGAAATTGAGTGAAGCGAGAATGGAAAACTATTTTGGAATAACTACCCTCGTACACCCGACTGAGATTCGAACCTCAATCTCCCCTTCATTGGTAGTCTAGTCTACTGCGATAGTAGTGCGTTAGGCCATGGGGCTACCGAAGCCGTTATGAAATAATTATAGTTGATTACGCATGTGTGTTTGGTATAGTACTACCTTAAGTAAATGACTATTAAAATGTTAACAAAACGGTTTCAAATTAAAAAGAGAATGGATGATCAAGTTTACTAAGAAAATATTAGGTTCAGTTAATACTGTTTTGTACTATTTTATATTTATATCAATAACAATATTATAATATGAACATACATTTTTAAAATATTATTATTTTTGTAAATCAAGTGTGAAAATGAGGCTCATTTGTGGAAGAACTCTCTCAACTTTCTCAAATTCTGACTTTGCTCCACATAACGATCTTGTTGGTGCTAGATTTTATTTGCTGATGTTGAACTAAGCCCACTAGCTAGTAATATCATAATAGATATAAATAAAGCTAGCTCAGATTCAAAAATATAAATTATTATTTTTGAATCTCGAATCCTCGAAACTCGAAAATCCTTAAGGGTTCCACAGATTCGATTACTCGGGAAATTAAGTAATTAAAAAATAAAACAATAATTGGAATAAAACTTTGAGTGTAATTTAAATTGGGTGACCTGGTGGTCTAGGGGTCAGGTGTCAGACTTCTGTGCTTGGGGTCTAGGGTTCAATCCTCGGTCCCAGCACAGATTTATCTAATTGTTAAACCCTTCCTTCACCTCTGACAAGACGTGTATTAATCACAACTTGTGTATGTGTGAGATGCCAGGCCTCCACCGTGGTTCGGATCCCACGTTAAACTGTAGGTCCTACATTTCATCTCACAATCACCCTACCATTACACATTAGCGTGTATATAACCCGAACGGGTAGTAAGACGTGGTGTTAATAATAATAATAATAATAATAATTTAAATTGTCTAGTATATTATAATATAATGTATTATTTTTGTTGTTTTAACTGAATGGATTTTCTACTATAAATTTCATTTTATTTCTATACCTTTTTTTTAGGACACGTCAAGGTAGATATCCTGTCCGTTTTAAATATGCAGATTAACTGAAAGTTGATTGAAACCCAATCTCCTATAAGTGTCTCATTAATTTTACGAAATTTTTTTTTTTATTGCAACAACTTGGCATGTTATTTATTATTATTTTTTTTTAAATATTTTATTTGCATATTGTATCAGATTTCTCTCGAGTAATAATACAAAAAAAAAACCTAATGAAAATGGAAAGAGAAGTGGAAAGTAAAAGGGAGGAGAGATAAATTCACACCACCTCGCCGTAGCTTTAGAGCGTTCGTGTCTCCGGTTGTAATCCCCGTTGAAAAAATTGATGTGACCCGCTTCTATTGCCGCATGGTCTAAGACGCTACTCTCACGATGGACTTGACTGTCAATGAAGGGGAGATCGTGGTTCAATCCCGGTCGGGTGTACTGAAGCTGGTTTTCCTCAAATATTTTCCCACTCTCCCTTTCTAACCAAATGCAGGCGCATTTAATTTAAATGTAACCTTTCTCATACGTTACCCACTAGCGTAATTAGTATTTAGGTGTATAAACAGAATGGGTAGTAAGACGTGATACTTTATGTGATCCGACATCTTAAGTCAGGTGTCGGAAACCTTTTTGTGGCTTATATCGACTTTTATATTTATCAATGGTCCCTTCTCTCCACTCTACTTTTAATTCTTTTGTTCTATACATCTTGTATTTATTCCTTAAGTTCAATATTTCTCCCATTACTTATGTCCCTGCCTTTATATAAAATATATAAAATAAATAAAATATACACACCGTTTACCCTGAAAGCTGTCAGACTTACCTTAATGGATTACACTATGGTCCTATCTTATAACCTCCACCATAGTGGAATAGTGCGAGGTAAGCTCACCTTTTTGTGACGATATAGTTTCCTTAAGCGATCGACTGAAAATTGCTGCGAGATCGAACTTTTTCCGAACCCTGTCTTATTTCAATCGGTAGCGCTATCTGTCTTCTGATGAAAAGGGTCCAAGATTCAATTTCCGCCAATGTCCGAAAATGTATTATCGAATGTATAGCATCTGTAGTTGTAGGCAAGTGAACAAATATGTTAGTTTCGTCTTGTCTGGTTTCTTGTTGACGTAAGTTCAGATGATAATCCTGGTCAGGGCCCACTAGATTGGAAAACACGTGATAAAATTCGCTATCGAACTAGGGTAGGGGCACGCAGAGGAGGGAGGACATCACACACAGGTTATGACTCATAACAGACAGGCAGTGACTTGAGGTCTAGCGACGTGAGGTGATCCACTTTAGAACAAAGTAATTTGTTTTCAAAAGCGATTTGACGCGACAAGATGGATGTCGAGCTCTTGATTGCCGAAGCATTTGTCAGGCCACAGAGATTTTCTCCAGTTTGTAATTTTCTTCTCCAAAACAGTAAGAATCCAAATATGTAAGGCTTTATTTCGTACCAGAATACTATCGTATTTTGGTAGGATAAATGGCCATTTAGAACTGAAGTAGAAATTCCCTTTTGGAAGATCTTTTATCCTACCTAAACACTACTATAGATTAGGGTTCTGGGACGAGATAAGCCTTACAAACGAGCTTCCTTAAAAACAATCATCTTATATATTAGCCTAAATCAAATTATTTAGAGAAAAAACTCGGTTTTTAAATTGTTTATATTCTTCAAAGATTTTACAAACATATTTATTTTATTTAACTAATCACACATTGCTGTATTTCATATATTAAATCAAATTAATGAACGATGTCAAAATGTCACATTGCCTTGTATGGGTGTAAGAGATAAAGATATACCCTAAAGTTTCCTTCTCTCTTACACAATGGTATGAGACGACAGATCGAAGGGCTTTAACCACAAATGTCCATCCATTTATATTATAGAGATCAATGAATGCAAGAGATACAATTTAAATTTTATATTTTTTATCTGATCGGGCCAGGTGAACTTTTTTTTTATGTAAGTCAGTCCAAGCCCTTCCTTTTACCATATATGTTGACAATAGAAGATCCAAGGAGAGCTATATTTTTTATCCAATAATCTTGTCATGGGAAATCTATTTTAGTATTCTGAGAATTGAAAAATGACACCTGGACACGGGAATCGAACCCGGGACCTTTGACTTAGTACGCCAATGCTCTAACCACTGAGCTATCCAGGAATCGTCCCGTGCCATAGTCATTCTTCACTCATATTTTAAGACAGAGTCTATGATGGACGTGCGGAAATTGTTGGCTACAAATGTGTGATTTTATTAAGATCACGAGCTATTAGATAACGCAGCCAGCCTCGACTCGGTAGTTGGCTTATTTCTGCCACTTGTACATTACATCACACATTTGTAGCCGACAATTTTGGCACGTCCATAATAGACTCTGCCTTAAAATATGAGTGAAGAATGGCCATGGGCACGGGACGATTCCTGGATAGCTCAGTGGTTAGAGCATTTCCATACTAAGCCAAAGGTCCCGGGTTTGACTCCGGTGTCCAGGTGTCATTTTTCAATTTTTTATAGATGCGATTAATCCTCACTAAAACAAATATAATAGTATTGTCTATTTTATTCTCTTTAAGAAGGTAATTCCGAGCTCCTCCTTTTACCAAGGGGAGTCTTATATGAAAAATCAATATTTTTAGAGTTAATTTGATTTATTGTGAGATGTCTTTGGGAATTTCGTAGTATTGAAGTGCCATATACACCATTTAAACTTTCTATTTTTTACTTCATCGAGTCATATGAACTATTATATAGACCTGCAAAATTTGAGTTATTGAAAATTATCTGCAATGTAATGAGTGATTATTATGCTTTGTGGTGTATTGATTTCAAATATAATCTCAATTTTTCTCTACCACGTAAGAATTTTTTACAAATTGGAACTGAAAATATGGGAAAAGCACTTATTAACTCGTACACAAGTTAAAATTTATTTGTTTTTGAAAAATAAAACAATGGTTTTATCTAGAAAATTATCGATGGAAAACCATTCTCAACACTTATAAATTCTAATAAGTCCTTATACTGATCTTTAATTTTGCCTTCAAAGTTCCTTTTAGAACTTATATTGTATACAGCTTTCGACTCTTCTTTATACAGCATCCAACAGTAGTCCACCATCATGTTTATGTTCCATCTACCCTTGTATCAGCATTCCATCTCCTTGATGTCTTGATGGAATCTTTCTCCTTGCTCTTCACTTATAGCACCAAGATTTTCGGGGAAGTAGTCAAAATGGGAGTTCAGGATGTGCATTTTCAAGCTCATCGAACAACCAAAGTCCATGAATTTCATGAGCATAGTTACCACACGACACTTGAAGTTGGGATCCTTATTGTTTCCTAGAAATTTGGTTACAACTTCTTTGAAAGCTTTCCTCCAAAACTCTTTTTCCAAAATATCAATTTTTGTTTTAAAGACTACGTCTTTCAGAAGTTTCCGAATATCTGGACAAAAAAACACCTTTCAGTTTCGCTTCTGACAGTCCCAAAAGGTTGTCATTCATGTATTTAAAACACTCTCCTTCTTTTGAGAGACAATTTAAAAATTGCTTCATCAAACCAAGCTTGGAATTAAGTGGAGGCAGGAGGACTTTTATTTGATCAACAAATGACTTCCGTACTATATTTTTGCTTCCACCTTCCTTTTTCCGTATGATAATATGACAGCTATAATTTTTTATCCAATAGTATCATGTAAACTCTCTTTGATGAGTTATTTCCGAACACTTTTTATATGAAATATCTATATTTATCAAGTTATTTGCTTGTTTGGAGGAATCTCTGGCAATTGCGTAGTATTGAAGTGCAAGAGACACCATTTAAATTTTCCATTTTTATCTGATCAGGTAATGTGAACATTTTTACTGTAGGTAAGCCTAAGATTTTCCTTTAAGCATACTAGTATAATTATGTTGACCATAAAGGAGCCTGTGACCGAAATATATTTTATCCGATCGTGTCATGTCATTTCTCTAACCACCCCCGAAATTTTATGAACGAAATAGCTTTATTTATGGTTCAAACAATATAGAAATTAAGATACAAGTACAAATTAGGAGTTTGTGTTACCATAGTTGTGTTTTATATCTAGATATTTTTCTAACCTTTGGCAACTAGGAGGTTATGTTGGTATAAAAACAATTCAGAGAGCTTTTAGAGGTGTTTGATATCGAGGCATTTTCCTAGCCTTCGGCAGTTAGGGAGTAATGTTGCCATATACACTTAAAATAGCTTCTAGAACTGTTTATCAACTATAATTATTTAAATCTTCCGGCAATTGGGAGATGTTCCCATCAACCCCCCCCCCCCCGAAATTATTGGCTGGCTACGGCCTTGCAAATAAATAAATTTAAAAATACATTTGCCTAAAAGATCGGTTAAAGGCTTGATTATCACCCCAAATTAAAAAAAAATTGGAAACCTCCTCCTGCCCCCCTCCCCCTTTCACGTTCTCAACATTGCCCTTCTTGTACTCTACTTTGCTACTTGCGAGTTTTTTAAATTTCGAAGTGCTTTTAGTTGAAAAAACACTGGTTAACCTCCCTCCTCCCCCCAATATATATTTTTTTGGAACGCCTCTGGATATTCCTTAATATTGAAGTGCAAGATACATCATTTAAACTTTCAATTTTTTATATGATTGGGTCATGTGAACTTTTAATGTAGGCAAGAGACAGCTATAATTTTTATCCGATCGTGTCATGCGAACTATATTTAAGTAGTTAATTCCAAGCTATTCCCTTTGCTTATTAGAGTTATATACGATAAATTGATATTTCAAGAGTTATTTTAATTGTTTGTTAGGTGTTCCGGCAAGGACTTTACTGAGAATATAATAAACTGATATCGATATTTTCATTTACTTTATAGCCCCATATATGTGTATATAGCACTTTTATCAAACATTATTTGACAGAGATGATTGAATTTAAATATATACTCCGCTAAGGTTTTAAAGTATACATATAAACTGATATAGATATATTTTTCCTTTCGACACTAGTATTTCTTTACTCGATAATTTTTTTCCGATACTTTAACTGATATTAGGCCTACTTATTAGAGATGGGTATATACCAGTTTTTTTCGATACTCGATACCGATACTAAAGTCGATACCATCACCGAATAACCACACTATCATTAAATATTACTACCCATCTTAGACGCCAAAAAAGACCGTAAACTCTAAGCGGCCGCGGCCGTAGAAAATGACCTTTTTATTAACTCAAAACTCCACGAAATCGGCTATAGGTTCATCCTTTTTTGATTTGACACCTCCACTTTAACATACTATTGTTGGCTGCTACTGTCGCTATACAGGTGGTAGTGGAGAGCAAAGTCCAAAGAACCACTCCATGAGGTAACGCGTGTTGCATAGCATCACGCGTAGGCCTATGTATGATACGAGGCAGTCGAGTAGTAGTACTATGCCGATTATACATCACCGCCGTGGCGGCATTTTTTTGATGGATTATCGCCAGGCTTTTTTTGTTTTGTTTTTAACATTGTAACATACCAATTAAGTGTGGCGACACTACAATCCCTTTATTTTATTGCCATGGGTTAGCAAACATATTCTTAATAAATTTCGTTGTGATTTCTTCTATTTTTGAAAAGATTTTTCGAGATATTTTTATTCTTTCGATACTCGATACTATTTTTAATGATCCAATCGATACTCGATACCCACAAGTATCGATGATATTGAGGTATCTAAAAGTATCGACCAATACCTAATACTTATACTACGGTATCGGATCGGTATCGAAAGAAAGAACTTTTTGCTATCTTCACTCATGCTGGGATTAAATGTTTACTAGAGCGGAGTGTAGAAGATCAAATTACACTATTTCTCAGTTCTCACTCATTTTATTCACGACAATCAAGAATAAGCTCTAACATTAAATCTCTTTTAGCTCATCATAATGCATTGCTGTTAATCATTATAATCATTTTAATTTTCAGTGTTTAAATAAATATGGAAATACAATATGACGCAAAAGTTGATATTATTATTAATAGATTAAAAAAATGTCCATCCAGATTAAAATTTCGGTACCGATACTTACTTTTATCAATAATTTTCTTTCGATACTAGTACGGTGTCGATATTTTTCTTCCGATACTTGTAATTATTACTTCATACACCCACGCGCTTACGTGATAGTTTTGACGACGCCATTTTGCCAACTAGAGAAGTGCCGCCCCACTCCGCTTGGCAACGCTGTATATGTGTTGCTCTCCCGCTCTTTGTTGCGTGTTGCCCCTCCTCGCAACCTGTGTGTCGCAAGCCACGATCTGTCCGCACTGCGAGTTCATGTGCTTCGGCTTCTCGCTAGCGACTGAATGGTGGTATTTGTAGATTATTTCACACTCTCCCTCTAAGCAAATGCTTATATGTTTCATAATCATGCATTATACACGTTAGAGCTAAATGCACATTACATATCCTTTAATTTAGATGTGAAGGAACTTATTATTATTATTATTATTATTAGCGCCGCGTCTTACTACCCGTTCGGTTTATACGCACTTACGCTAATGTGTAATGGTAGGGTGATTGTGAGATGAAATAGAGGACCTACAGTTTAACGTGGAATCCGAACCACGGTGGAGGCCTGGCATTCTCCACATTCGCATGATGTCTTGTCAGAGGTGAAGGAAGGGTTTGGTAATCAGATAAATCTTTGCCGGGACCGAGGATTGAACCCCGGCCGCCAGCATAGAAGTCTGACACCTTACCCCTAGACCACCAGGTCACCGATGTGAAGGAACTTCTTCTGACATTTTGTTATAAAAGTCACTATGACATTTTTCATATATATTTAATAATTAGATCCCTGTGATCTGCAACGATCACTTTTGATAGATTATATCATCACCATTGAAATAATACTAATAATAGATTAAAATGCTATAAATGTTGACCTCACAAAAAGCTTTTAGTTTCCAAAAAGTTTCTTCTTATCAGAATCATACTATAACCTACGTTAATAGAATAATGATGATGAAGGTAGGATTACTAGTACATAAAGTATTGATGTAAACAAAATGAGAAACAGCCTTGAAAAATGTTTCATAAATTTAATAAACTAGGATGTTAATATATTCATAATAAAGAGAGGGTTCAAACCTCGGTCCCGGCACAGATTTATCTGATTGCCAAACCCTTCCTTCACCTCTGACAAGTCTTGTATTAATCACAACTTGAGAATGTGGGGAATGCCAGGCCTCCACCGTGGTTCGGATCACACGTTAAACTGTAGGTCCTCCATTTCATCTCACAATCACCCTACCATTACACATTAGCGTAAGTATGTATAGCCCAAACGGGTAGTAAGATGCGGTGCTGATAATAATAATAATAATAATTAATAAAGAGAAGTACGTATTCAAAGAATCTTATCACACACAAAAAATATTTTTTTTTTGCAAACAGTTTGATGTTTTATCACTTGTCCACTTATTAAAGAAAAAATATCAAGTCTTCTTGCGTGTGCACTATAGTGTTTTGTATATTTCCAAAAGATGTGTATAGTATTACTGTTTGTTCTCGCTATTAAAAACTTTTACATTTACTTACTGCAAACTATTTGTCGAATAGTTTTTCAAAAACAACCTTTAACACTAATACATTCTAACTTTTTGATAAGTAGTGCATGATTAACAGTGTCGTATTATTTACAGAGGTCAGTAAAGACAGAAATGACATATTTACCTTTATCAAAAGATTGTTGTATTCAACTTACAATGCACATTGCAGCCTTAGTTGTGTTGGAAGAAGTTCTAAAGTCATTTTGGTGTTCATAGAATGTATTTTTAGTTTCATAGTAGTTAATTACAGTGGCGCATCCGGGTGTGGGGTGGGGGCAAAGAGGACTGTTACCCCCCCTTACCTAGATCTCAACCTAATTTTCAAAATTTGCTAGCAAAGTATCACTTCAA
This sequence comes from Timema cristinae, assembly GCA_039000515.1. Lineage (NCBI taxonomy): Eukaryota > Metazoa > Arthropoda > Insecta > Phasmatodea > Timematidae > Timema > Timema cristinae. Next base: position 19,710,209 of record JBCFYV010001001.1, on the reverse strand, counting down.
AATAGCTTATATAGACATCCAATTTTCAAAAACTTACTTGATTAGAACCATACAAAATTGCTTCTAGGTTCATGAAATTTTCAAAAGATTTTCAGATAAAGACCATCGCAAATAGCATCTAGATTATAGAGCATCCATTTAAAATAAAAATGGGGCAAAACTACTCTAAATAGCTTATAGAGGAAACAAATTTTTTTTTAAATTTCTGGATAGGGATTATTACGAAAAGTTTTTAAAATCATAAACATTTTAAAAATGTTCAAATTAAAACCCCCTTCAAATAGCTTTTATAGGTGGATCAATTTTATTGCAATATTTCCCTGGAAATGATCCTTGTATTTCCTTTAGGATTTGAGGGCAAGAATCTTTATGTTTCTAGCTGCCCCCTTCCCCCTACACAAATAGGGTTTCGCTACCACTTATTCTTCTCGTCGAATAATACACTAGGAGTGTCCCGGTTTGTCGGAAAAATATTATGGTTAGTCCATTACATACGTTAAAAGTGCTTCAAATTTACATATTTGAAAAAGTACTTGGAAAATAGCTTTGATATAATGTATCTTATTAAGTTTAACTTATATTATTGAAAATCACTGACTCTTGAGTTACCAACAAAAGAAATTGAAATGATCATACCTAGAGGGCTTATAGGAAGCTGATCATAAATTGTCTTCCATGCTCCAGGGACTATGAAGCTTTGGTTCCTAACCCCAACGTGCCCCTCTCCTACCAAAACATTTTATTCGGACACAACTTTGAATGTATTCTTGACACCCTCCCCAAGAAAAAACACTTCTGTTGGTGTCCACTAGTTCATAAGGCCTCATTATGTAAAACTTGTTCAAAATAATTACTAAATAACTAAGTACTGACGCTAAAGTGACCATCGGAAAGTTTGTACATAGGCGAAGCGGGGAGGGGGGAATCAGAATCTCTAGACACCCACCCA
>JBCFYV010001001.1:19671994-19709160 GCA_039000515.1 Timema cristinae | reverse complement strand
TATGGTGCTTTTTACCACTTAATATTGACAAAGGGAACTATTGTTGTGTGAACATGTTGAAAAACTTATAGGACTTTGTTTCAAAACTAATCTAATACTTTTTTTTTTTAATGTGTAGCCTTTTTATTTAACTTCATAATTTTAGCATATATAACTAGGATATGATTCAATTTAATAATCATTTGAAATTCACAAATAATGTTTGCTTCAGTTTGAGATTTGATTCAAACTCAAAAAACCTTCTTTGCAGATTTCCGTCCTGTGTTAATTTGTCAATCATATATTTATTATTATCCAAACTATTATACGAGTAATAAAATTCCTACTTAGGACCATAAATTGAGAAATATTATGCTAGGGTATGTTTCAAACACATAACGTGTGGCAATTTTTCCTACTTCCCTCATTTTCATTTTATGTGTTGGTGTAATTATGTCTTCATCGTTGTTACCAAAATACCCATTTAAAAGCAAATAAAATTTCCATGTATTACTTGGTGCATAATGATAGGGCTACATTAATTAAATAAAGTTTCACATATGACTTAGATAATGGCATGATAAAAAACACCTGTAGCTATCTTTCCAGAGAGCTTTTTATTATTATTTTTACTACCGGTCGTTGGTGACCTGGGGTCTAGGGTAAGGTGTCAGACTTCTGTGCTGGCGGCCGGGGTTCAATCCTCGGTCCCGGCACAGATTTATCTGATTACCAAACCCTTCCTTCACCTCTGACAAGAAATCTTGTGAATGTGGGGAATGCCAGGCCTCCACCGTGGTTCGGATTCCACGTTAAACTGTAGGTCCTTCATTTCATCTCACAATCATCCTACCATTACACATTAGCGTAAGTGCGTATAACCTGAACGGGTAGTAAGACGCGGTGCTAATAATAATAATAATAATAATAATAATAATAATAATAATATAATAATACCGGTCCCTACAGGAGCCCTCTATCCCTTTAGTTTAAACAATAACAACACTCTTTTTCCCCCCAATACAATGCAATGGCATTCATTAAAAAAGTAATCAATAATAAATAATCAATGCTGCCAGATTTTCTTCATTAGTAACACTCATTAAATGACTAATGAATGGATAAGACATATCAATTTAATTTTAACTTTGCATAATATAATCTTTCATTTTGTATGGAGATGGGGTTTTCAGGTTGGGGTATCCTCTATAATATGGCTCTGGGGCTGTAAACGTGTTGGTTTGACAGTTATATGTCGATACATATTTAAGTTGTACATCTCTGTAACATAGGCTAATCAGTATGGGGTCCTTGTACATGAGTTTGTCACAACTGTGTTGAAAGTAAATTACAATCTTTCAACCAGGGAAGCAGTAGTGCCAGCACATCACAGAGCAACAGTGTTGGAGTCCCTGGCTCATCGGGCGGTCGAACTCGCTCTCGGCCGCCCAATTCTTCTGAGCGGACCAAGCGTCTGGCTTTACGCCTGCACATGCAGGACAACTCTGAGGAGGACACTCCAGAGACTGGTGAGTAGCGGCTATTAAACAATTATACATTTTTCTCTAATTACTAATTCTCTTCCTGTTTTCACAATATAGCTAGTGGGGCACACCTCCCATTGGGAAGACCTTAAGTCTCACTGCTTCAAGTGCTATCATTACTGAAAATACTTTAACTGACAAGGTCATTGACTAGCTATTTTCTTTCACGCCTCCCTGGTTTTTCCTTTGTGGTGCCATCCCCCTCGTCTCTCCCTCTCTTTATCCCCTCCTCTGGGTCTTCCCCCATTCTCTTCCTTGCCTTATTGCTTCCCTTACCCCTCTTCCTATTCTTCTCCCTAGATGACTTCATCAGAATGTTGCAATCCTGTCCATTTAATTTTTTGGCCCATTTGAGAATCCGTAAAATGATTGGTTTGGTAGTAAGTTAAACTAACAAGAGGGGCTTCATGATAGTTCTCACGGAGGCAAGACTGCAAAGAGTAAATAGGTAATGACACACAACTAGAGATTGGTTAAACCCACTTTTTTTTTTACGAATCGCCACTACAGTATGTTTGGGGGAGGTCGCCACAGCTAACTCCAAAAAATTGAAGACATTGGCACATACTTTTACAGGCACTGAATACACAAGCTCAAAGACTGTATTATAGATCAAAATTCCCATTGTTTTGGTAAACTTTTATTTATATTGTGTTGGTAAATAAGCGGCTTAGGCCAGGTGGCTTGCTAGTTTTATGACGGTCCCTTCCTGGCACCTTTTTCTTCTACCGTTAGCATAAAGCTATAAGAGGCGGAGGGGTAGAGTTTCAGAAATGCAGTTTGAAATTGGTGGATCTCCCAACAATTGCTGGGACCCTAAAAATCTTCACCTTACATCTAAATCTCACATTAGAATCCATTCTTGGAAAAATTATAAATTTAAACAGAGACTAAATAAATATTAACTCAGTCCTTTTTGTTATAATACATTCACTATAACATTCAAACATTCAGTTACCTAACATTAAACATTGATCTGGAATTGGATGTAATTGTCCTATAATTCATCTAATCATATCATCATCATCATCATCAAAATTGGTTCCAGCCTGTAGCTGGGTCAGTTTAGTAAAATGTTTACAGCTTTCTCGATCCTTTCACCATTTTTCCTCCTTTAATTTGCTTCCATTCTTCTCCTCCCACTTGCACCTTTGTTATCTGCTCCTCCTTCCATTATCCTATAATTCTGTTGGAAAACACTATCATTAAGCAGTGTCATAGCGCTACACACACAATATCCTCTCAGGGAGGATTAAACTAAAATAAAAAGGGACCAACGTCTGCAGATAAAATGTAACAAACCAAAATCAAATAGGCACTCACCCCCAAGATAAAATAACACAATTCATCCCAAAACAACATCCTTTAAAGGATTCGAACTAAATTCAAATGGGGCAAAAAAAGGTGGCATCGGTCTGATGATGTCATCGCTAAGGGAGGAGGATACACACCCAGATTGCATCATTTAGGATCATTAACCTTAGGGAGAGGGAGGGGGGATGACTTCACTCGAGGAAAGGTGAAAAGGTGGAGGGAGATTTCTATACTAGCTCTCTCTAGGGTGGAGCCATGCACCACATTGACTAAAGAACAATTGAATCCACGAATTTAGTGGCATATCACATCATAGTCGGCTAATTTTTGTCAAGCTATGCATGAACAGGACAGTTATTTAATTGTGAATGAAGTAAAAAGTGTTAATCCAAACATGTTTAGCTACAAATTAAAAGTTTTTTTATAACTAAATATAAAATATACCAATACTTCATTACAATATAATAAATGTAAGGAAGAAATTAAACATGAACACCTGTTGGGACTTTCATTGATTTCCCCCTGTAAGTTGAAACTTTCCGTTCATCGGCTAAAACATTAATTTTACCACACAATAGTTTTCCAAGAAACATAATGGCCGCCAGTTGGCGATCCCTGCTCCATGATCTTGCTCTTTGCCAACAAGCTTCTAAGCTTTTTATGTTTGCTACTCTTAGCTCCTTATTTAACTTAACAGTTACAACAGCTGGTGTGGAAGCCACTCCATCCGAGAGCCTACCCGGCTTGTCTCATGAAAGGAGTCCTCAGATTAGTGCCTGTCCTCGGGAGATCAATACCCCTTCTAGTGGCACCTCTGATGGGCCTAGAGATGTCAGTCCAGGTGATGGGCCCAGAGATGTCAGTCCAGGTGGGAAATCTGTTTAGAAGCAGGAGAATGTTCTGTCCTTGGTCCGAGCAGTGCCAGCTCCACACCCAAACACAAGAGGTGAGTTCAACAATATTGTTGAAGATGATTTCTTTTTTAATTAGAAATTAACATTTGAATTTCCCAGATTTCCCAATTTCAACATCAGTTTGATCTTGTAAAGTAAGCTAGTTGGAAAAGAAAATCTGAATGTTTGTTATCTTAGCTTGCAATGACAGTGTCACACATTATCTGACCCCGCCTTCCCTTATTCCTCATGACACTTGGTCATTTTAAGCACTACTATCCATCCTTCTCCATGAAATGCATACATGACATATGTGCATGTGTAATATTCACGAATACAAAGTTTAATAATTTCTATTCAAATTTGTTAAAATAATTGTTTCAACATCATACAATGTTAATCATCATTCCACTAATAAATATTCATAGTATTTCTATTACAACATATACGAGAGGAAATGTTATGACACACACACACAGCATAACATAATTGTTGTGTGTGTTTATAGGACTTACATACTTACTGAAAGTTGTTGCTCCTAAAGTTCACATTTAGAAACACTACGTCAAAGTATTTTTTTCTAGGTACATGCAAGACTCGAAAATATCTTGAAAATTCAAGAAAAAAATAATTTTAGTCTCGTCTCGAAATTTAAAAAATGAATCTCGAAAATTCGAGAAATAAAAAACAACAAAAAATGGCCCTAATAAATTAAAAAACCAAACCGAGAATTTATTATTTCCAATAATACTGTAGTGATCAAAAATAGGCTGCATTCCACCCTCTACCCCCTCCCCAAACAACCTTCATTAAAAATGTTTTGGTTATAAATATTGTTTTTCAATATCAAACTTTGGTGGTATAAGCTGTCACACTACAAAATTATTATAATGGTGTTCATTGTAATTATCTATCACTATTTTATTAACTGCATTTAAAATGTGTATGAGTTATATCTTGAGTGTTTAAATGAACTATAAGACAATCTAAAGCAAGCGCCAGCTCAAATGTCAAAGAGAACTTTTTAAACTATATATTTACTTTAATAAACATAATTTAATTTATTTTACTTTCAAAGGGGTTTTCTTGTTTCCTGTATCGATACTTTCTTGTGATCTAGTCTTGAGATTGTCTCGAATTGAAAAAATGGTTCTCGCACATCCCTATTTTTTTTCTTAAGCAAAAAGTTAAGAGTTTATTTTTTAATAATCTAGTCATATACCCAGGCTATAATTATTTTTGATACTTCTTGACTAAAAAATACTTCATCATAACCCTTTATTTCCTGCCTTGAATTCTCATTTAGAAATTTAATTTAGAACTAGATCAGCAATTGTTTGTTTTGCCTTGAATGTGGTAGTTTAATAGTGAATTGAAATTCTCATATACAGTAGAAACAATTTCAATTTTAAAACTAATTTTCATCTTCTGATAATGTGTATAAACAAAATTTGAGAACTTTAGTTTAATATCAACCAAATAGAGGTAAATTGTTACAATTGTGTATAGTTCATTGTCGAAGAGAAAAGGCCACCCTACCCCATCTAAGGCTATGATGATGACCCCCGGGAAGAATACAGCCCAAACAAGAGCGAGGCGGTCCCTGTCAGAAGAGGAAGCCAATGATGATATCAACTTAATTGTGAGATATGTTTCTATATTAAACGTTCACTTAACCCTTTCACTGCTATAACCATCTATAAACATTCACAATACTTTGCATTGCCCGTGCTATTAACGTTTATAAATATTTTTGAATTTCATTCACCAGTGCTAAAAATGTTTCTAAACATACAGCTCTCTAACTTTCTGTACTGCTACACCATCTATTGGCATTACTTTGAAACTATTACGACATATGTATCATGTTCTTGTATACATTTATTGTCGAACTGATGGATGATATTTTTCGCCGATCACACAACGTTTTACTATGTAATGCATCTTTGGTCATGTTTTTTTATTGTGTTGTTTTGTTCAAATTAGTAGTTTATAACTTATTCATTCTTTGAGCTATTTTCATAAATATATTTTCAGTAGTTAGATAGTTTAGGCTTAGGAGAATGTTTACAATACTAAAAATGCATGCCAAGTAAGTAAAAAATTACCGCAGTTAAAGAATTTTCCTAATTCAGCACATGGCATGTATGCTGGATATTTTTCTAATTTAGCAGCAAAAGGTTAAGAACAGTGTTTTGCAAAGAAGCCAAGCATTTAAAATAAACACAATTTATTATCTTCTATTAATAGTAAGCCTAGCTTATGTCGCTGTAGTAAAATATGATCTATGATCGGCCTATAAAGATACTATTATTTTGTAAATTTTATAAATATTTTGCTCATAAGTAAAAAACGAGAGGTTAAATAATCAATGTTAGGTGTGTGTAAAGCTTTTAAAACTTTGTCTTTGCTTTGAAAATTTATCAGCTTTGACTTTGCTCTGAAAAATAATTATGCCTTCAACATTAACAAAGCTTCTCTAATAAAAATATTTACAGTTAAAATACACGTTTAAGTTCAATTAATGATCTTCTGAACTAATGTATAATATTACACCTTAATACTAAGGCTCTGCGAGTAATCGTATCTCGAACTCAAAACTCTAGCTTGTCGCTTAAGCTCTAGATCTAGATCTAAAGTTGTGTAGGCTCATCATTTTCGAGCTTCTACTTGATGTACATAATAATCAATTTTTAAAATGCAATAGGTAGTATAGTCTATTTAATTGAGATTAAGCTCACAGAACCCTACTTAATAGATATATAAAAATAGTTTGAATTAATTGATAATTATGTTACTAACTTTATTTATAAGTTTGGTTAGGACAACCTATTTCAAACCATTTTGAAACAAAACATTGTCAAAATTATATTTAGTGTGTACATTATATACAGTAATTGCGTATATTTTTTGCTGCATAAAACAACTAACCAATGATCAAAAATTCATATTTTGATTCAATTATTTAATTTACTTGATTCAGCTTGGCTTCACATTAAAAGAGTGGACTTTTAAGACCCCTTGTGGAGAGTATTATAACCGAGTCAATTTTACAACTTATTTTCTTTAATGTAAATGCTTTTAGAAATACTTCCTAATTACCTTCATCTTTTGGTCAAATGCTTGAATTATAATCTCGGTAAAGTAAATCCTTATTAAATATTACTATATTGCCCGGAAAATAAGCCACACTTCTTACCAAAATCAACCCTTATATGACCTTTGTTCACCCTCTAATATTTATTTATTTAGCACTGTGTCTTACTACCCGTTCGAGTTATACACTTAAGTACTAATTACATTAATGGCTTAGGAATTAGGAAGGTTGAATTTAGAGGAAGTGAACCCGCATTTGCGTGGAGGGAGATTGAAAAACCATTTAGGAAAAACCACCCCCATTTCACGCGATCGAGATTCGAACCTCGATCTCCCGTTCTTGGCAGTCGAGCTCAACACGACTAGCGCACTAGCTAACTATGCCACCGAGGCGGGTCACCCTCTTGTGATTAATAGTCAACTTTGAGGACTGAAGAGTGAATATATATATTGAAAATAGTTTATAATAACCACAACATAACTTTGACAAGGAGAACTATTGTTCGATAAACATGTTAAAGAACTTACATTTAAACATGAAAAATTGTAGCAGTAGGCTCCAAAACTAATCTAAGTTTTTTTATATATATAAATTGCAACTCTTTTTATTTAACGTAATATTTTTAGCATATTTAACTAGGACATTATTCGATTAGTTAATTATTTAAAATTCGTGAATGATATTTGCTTAGTTTCAAGATTCAATTCAAACCAAAAAAGGGACCTAGTTTGCAGATTTCTGCATACATTTATCATTATATAAAGCCATAAAAGTATGTGACCTGAAAATATTTGAGAATATTTAAGATTTCTATCTTCTCCAGCCACAGTTTCTGAAGGAAGCATTCCTCGCCAATAACCAGCTACAGCAGAAGCTTGCAGAGAGCATCAATCGTGTTATTGAGGCCGAGACATCCCAGACCTACCCCACCAAGGAGACCACAATGGTGGCCGAGAGAGGCGCTATAGATATGTTGCCAAGCTGTGACACGAGCTATGAGATTGATAATATCATACGGACCGTGGTGCAAGAGACGGAACAGGATCCACTCTGTGAGAAACTCCTTGGCGATATCTTAGGTTACTATGACTCTTGAATTCCTAGTGTTGTTTTACTTAATATATATATATATATATATATATATATACACACACATACACACACATATTAGGGGTGGGTCTAATCCACTATTATGAATTTGAACTTCCAATTTAGCCTGGAATCCCAAATATCGAGTCCGAATCCGAATCTTGAAAAACAATTATGAATATAAGAGGAAATATAAATATAATAGAATAATAGAGAGTAGAAATAGTAACGGAATGTTAGACTACTTTCTTATAATCCATTCAATACATAATAACATTCAGAGGTGAAGTAAGGGCTTGGCAATCAGATATATCTGTGTGCCGGGATCAAGGATTGAACCCCGGACCCTCAGTACAGAAGTCTGGCACCTTACCCCTAGACCACCAGGTCACCAAGTAGTAAGAAAAATGTTAAATATCTAATTCATGAAATGTTTTCTAACAAGTAATTAAACATTAATCTACACTTTTAAATGTCTTATGTGTGCTACTTTAAAGCAATTTAAGAGATGCATTCTCCTTCTGTCCACTCTAGTTGGTGCAGTGTCTGTGTTAACCACACAATATTGTTACAGCGAGTTTTATGGATGTGATCCCGCCCAATACAAGCGTAGAGGAGTCTACCACTCCTCGTAAGATGACCCCCTCAAAGTCCAACAAGATAGTAGAGGGAGAGGAATTTGGCGAAGTACCCCTTAAACAAAGACTGCGCAGCAGTGCTAAAATACGAACCGACACTTCAACTGGTGAGTACTATCATAGTCCTCCAACAGTTAGAAAACTGGTGAGTACAAGTATTAAGGCAAAATCAAACCTAAAAGGTGCTTTTTTTCCCCCTATTTAAAAATGAATTTTTCCCACAATGTGACATCCTATGTTTATGTCTAAGTGTCTATAAACTGTAAAGTGTGTTATTCTTTCTAGTGATCCTCAAACCCTAGAATCTCTTGAATCTTTAAGGCTATTCGAGATTCTAGGATTCGAGAAAATTTTGGATTCAAGACTCAAATCCTTAAAAAAAAAAAATCCTCTATCGCTATTTCGAGTGTCCGTACATGCGAGCCGATCTGCTGGGTCATATATGCACAGTAGGGGTGGGATAAATCGGGTGCCACTTTTAACACAACCCAACCTGGTGGTTGGTTAGGCACACTCGCTCTATTAGGAAACACGCCGTCATGGCTACTTCATTGTCAACATTTCAAAATATCGACATTGCTTTAGCTTTATTGCCACAAAACGCTATACCAATACAAAAAAAAAGGGTTGGGCTAAAAATTGATTATTAAAGAGAAAAAAAAAAACTGTAGTCAGACTAATATTTTTAAGGAACTAGATCCAGTTGGCTGCAAGAAAAGTGATGGTAAAATGGCCCAAGCGTCCTACACATGACCCAACTTGCAGAGTGTTGGAGTGTGTAGTCAGGAGATTGGGTGGTTACTCGAACCAACCTCCCGACATCAGACTGGTCAGCCCAATTGGCCTACACACCACCCAATCGACAGAGTCCTTGCAGATTGGACCCAACATGGGGTTTAACATATTATGGCTTTTACAGCAGAAAGAACGTAGTTCACACTTTATATTGCTGCCACTGGAAAAAGAGGTAATGCCTGCCATTAGAAGGAAATTTTTCACTATCGCCCAATCTTCTGACCTATGTTTAACTCTTTTGAAATTCATCAGGAGGGAGTGTGAAACTCGTTACGCAACTTCCTAAAAGAGGTAATTAAGAAACTAGAGATGGGCCACTCGAATCTTCTAATCCTCAAATTCACCGAATCCTGACACAGATTTGAGGATTCGTTATTTTACTGTATTCGATGGACAAATCTTTCACCTCATAAACAAAGCATAATATTTTGAATTCAAAAATTACTTAGTTAAGCCTACTTGAAAAGCACACCTTAATCCGTAAATTTTATTTTTTCGGACAAAAGAAATTAGCATGAATAAAATCATTATTAAAAATAAAAATTGTTGGGTGAAGAAAATCTTATGTGACTAGTACCCTACCCTCCCACCTCTATGGCAAACTTGGACTCGTCCGGTTCGGCACATGCTCACTTCTACAACTTTCAGCTCGTGAACAATCTTGTAAATATTTTAATGAACACATTAAAACTCTTCAAAAACTGAAATTAAAACTAGAATTACAAATAAACACGAATTAAATAAAACAATTTAAAGCTTTTCTTTTTTAACAAATAACACATTACGGATGCTACAAAGTCAGCCGCCATTACACACGAAGCAAAGTTGGCTGCCATGACATATATTGCCTATAAACGGGAATGAACATATTGTAGTTGAAAATATGTTCGTGTTTTAAATAGAATGTATTATCAGAAATAGATATATCGCAAGAATCAAATTTATTTCTTGTTTAATACGTGAAAATAGATGATGGATATATAAGAAAATAATAATAACTATTGAGTTCACCATTTCCAATGTATGTTTAATTGTTAAGCATGTTGTTTTAGTCTTTATTAAAATTATCCTTTTGTATTTTTATTTTTGTTATCTTAATAAAATAAATTATAATCATTCAATGATGATTAAAGTTGATCAAAGGATAACTAGGCCTAATCTGTTTGTTTCACATGTTTTTTTTAGAAACTTAACTCATTTTAACAACACTTTTAAAAATAACTAAATTACACTCAAATTTTGTTTAATTTGGCTGGATTCTAACCTGAGTTTTGCGAGTGTTGGTTGATGTTGATTAAAATTGTAAGTATGATTGAAATTAATCTTAATTTACAGTTTAGTGTAATGTAGGTCTATTTGTAAATCTTAAAAATGTCTAACAATTTGCTAGGATTTGTATTTGAGATTTAAAAATAAAATGTAGATTCGGATTCGAGATTCAGATTTGAGAAATAGTAGATTCGACCAATCTCTATAAAAACACAAACGGTGGAACAAAGAAAATGGTAAAGAATGACAGAACATTTAGGTAGGAACATGTAAAAGTAACAAATAACAAAATGGATAAAAACCAGAAATGGACTTTTGGATACCAATACATTGTATTTGTCCACTTTTAAATGTTTCTATCTACCTTTCTTGTTCTTTCTTCCAAATATAATAAAATACATTAAAAAGAAAAAAACAGTTTTCCTTAAAGAGATATATTATAATTTATATTCACACTCAATGTCCATTCCCTGTTGTTTATGTTATTCGTTCCGATAGAATGAAACTTAGGTCTGGGGATTGGGCGATAAAGAATGATTTTCTTCTAGAGGCAACAATTATCTCTTTGTCCAATGGCAGCAATGTAATGTGTGAACTGTGTTTTATTTTAATGGTAAAAGCCATATATCCTTTTATATGTTTCTATCCACCTTACTTGTCCCTTCTTCTGAATCCTTTTAAAAAAAAAAGTCACCTTTCCAAAAGAGATTTTCTTTAAGAGCTCTAATATTGCCTTTGGGTGGTTCAGAACTAACATAATTGTAATACAAGCTCAACAACCAGACCCCAGACAAGTACTTTAACACTTAACTGAATGTATGAATCTTGTAATAAAGTGATTATAAGGAAACATGTTAATATTTAGTTATTATTAGTATTTTCTATTATTCTTTTATGTTTAAATTTATTCTTTTATGTTGATAATTTTCAATACTTTTCCAAGATTTGGTTTTAGATTCGGATTCAAGACACGAGATTTGATGGTAAATGAGAGATTTGAATTTGTAAAATAGTGGATTTGACCCAACTTTAGTTCATTCCCCTTTTCTTTGGCTCTATCCTTGTTTCCTGTGTTTTTCCATAAAGATAAATCCCATTAAATGAGTTTTGGTATCGAAACAAAACATCAATATCCAGAATTGGGATTACTTTTCATTGTAACCATTATTCAATCTTTTTGTTGTTTCATTCACTCCAGTAACGACTAGACATCTGCGAAGCATGTTTTTTGAGTTCAAATCAAAGCAAATATTATTGGTAAATTTTGAATAATTATCAAATCGAATCATATCCTGGTTAAATATGCAAAAATTATTTATGTTGAGTATAAAGTTACACATTTAAAGAAAACATATTGTTTTTGGACTCGGTGCTATAAGTTATCATGTTGGCTATAAATGTAAGACCCACCTCTGTGGCGTAGTTGGCTAACACGCTTGTCGTGTTTAGCTCGACTGCTGAGGACGGGGAGATCGAGGTTCGAATCTCGGTCGGGTGAACTGGGGGGGGTTTTTCCTAAATAGTTTTCCACTCTCCCTCCACGCAAATGCGGGTTCACTTCCTCTAATTAAAAACCTTCCAATTCCTAATCCATTAGCGTAATTAGTACTTAAAGCGTATAACCCGAACGGGTAGTAAGACGCGGTGCTAAATATATTATAAATGTAAGTCTTCAAAATTTTCATGCAACAATAGTTCACGTTGTAAGTTAAGCGGTAAATAGGATCACATGGTATGGTGATTATAAACTATTTTAATATATATTTTCAGCTCTCAATGAGAACACACTTGTTACATGTTATCCGAGGGTGCAAATATGGTATAAGCTGAAAAAAAGTCTTATAAAGGCTGTTTTCAGCAAAAAATGTAGCTTTTTTTGTAAGGCATCAAAAAATTAATAAGCATTTACAGTGGAACCTGAGTAATTCGAATTTCTGTAGTTCAAAATCATCTTTGATTCGAATTTTTCACTCTGTCCTGTAAATTTTGTATTAAAACAATGTTAAAAAATCATAGTTAATTCGAATTTGGTTTTGGTTAATTCGAACAATTCATAAGTTGTAATGTACTGTTCAATACGGTTTTCCTACTAGTTGCGGTGCTGTGTTGTTCTATTTTTGGAAACAGGAGGCGACGTTGGAATACCATCAGTATCTTTCTTCACACCCCTCTCTCACTCACCCATATGTCTCTGTTTACACATACAGTTCTGTATTCCTTTAGTCAAGTTCGAGCCTCTCGAGCGGTTACTTGCGCTGTTCTTAATGATTTGGTTGTAGTGATATTCTTGTGGAGTGAAAGTTTTTTTTTTGTTTAGTTTTTGTTTATTACATACCACACAGTAATGTTTGTGTGTGTATCGTGATGTAACTGTCCAAGCCACAGTCCTATAAATATTTACTTTGGCCAAAAAGTAACGGTGATAAAGGAAATGGAAAAGGGAATTCCTCTTAAGAAACTTGTTTAGTTCGAATTTTTTCCTTGTCCATTTAAGTTCAAATTATCCAGGTTCCATTGTACATTACCTCACAAGAATTGTTACTAAAAATATATTAACGGGTTTTAGCACACTGTGGTATTTTCAACGGTCAAAAACCTTATCTATATTTTTCTAGTTTAGTTTGGTCCAAGTTATCAAATCTAATAATATAAACATTCTAATCTTTATCGGTTTTATTGAAACTTCGCAGATCCCTAGGGTCATACTATCTTAATTCGAAACAAACTTAAAGCCAAAATAAGAGTTATTTTTGAAGCCGAATCGAAATTTGATTTATTATTGTAAAGTGTTAAATGCTGTAAAATTTATAAAATTGTGCTTATTTATATAGTAATATGCACTAAAATCATTTTGAAAAACTTAAAAGTTGTATTACACAATATTTATTTTTTTATAAGCTGATATTGCAGTTATCACTACGAAATTCACTTAATTTGCTTAGGTTTTTTAATGTGTAACAGCTCAGAATGGCAGTAATTGAATATAAATGTAGTATTTTGGCTGTCATTATTTTCATTCCATTAGACATTAAAAGAAGGATAGAAGGGCAAGGTGTAAACGCTTACCAGAAAACTGTGTGACTCAAAGTTAAGATTAAAACACAACAAAACACACACACATTTAATTTTAGAGTTACATTCTTCAGCAGAAGAGACTAAAACACAGACTGGACTATGGCAGCATCGCTAGAGGTAGGTTATATTTTCTTTGGTGAATGAATCCAAGCTATAATTTTAATTTTTCAAAGCGAAGTTGAAGCTGATATTTTTACAAAATCAAGTGATGTTTTGAAATTTTGCGCATCTCTATTACTTGACATAACTTTTATGCCATAGTGATTATGCTGAATAAAACATGGCAATATTTAGTTGTATTTTTAGGCCTGTGTGGACATACTATTTTGACTTAGGAAATTTTCTGGCAGGAAATAAAAATTTCCCACAAGAACGAGACAGGAAACGAGGTCTTTAAAAATAATTCTCCAATTTAGACTTAATTTATTTTTCAGATTAATAATTTCAGTTCCAACTTAGCTTTCCCATTCTCTTGAATAAAAAATAATCTGATGATAAAATTAGATGCCTAGGACAATTTATACTTGCACCCCTCCAACACTGGGTCGGCCTCTGTCAGAATCTCTGGCATCTGTCGATACAGGGCCGTCCCACCCCTCTGATGCCCTGTTGACATCTTCCAAAACTTGGGTTCAGACAGTTTAACCCTTGTGTCCTACTTTATTTGTAACTGTGCATGTCTAAGAAGCCCCATTAAAACTGGAGACGGATGACCTGGTGGTCTAGGGGTAAGGTGTCAGACTTCTGTGCTGCGGCCGGGGTTCAATCCTCGGTCCCGGCACAGATTTATCTGATTACCAAACCCTTCCTTCACCTCTGACAAGACATCTTGTGAATGTGTGGAATGCCAGGCCTCCACCGTGGTTCGTATCCCACGTTAAACTGTAGGTCCTTCATTTCATCTCACAATCACCCTACCATTACACATTAGCGTAAGTGCGTATAACCCGAACGGGTAGTAAGACGCGGTGCTAATAATAAAACTGGAGACTTTTTCTACAATGGATGGTGCTAACTTCAAAGTTATGCATATCATGAAATCTAGCAGTTAGAACATTGACATTTTCTTTAATATAGCACTTCGTTTGGCTACCTCTATTAAGTCATAACAACTAGAATTTAAATATATATGGATATATTGTATAAACCTTTATACATATAAATAAATATATGTATTAAAAATATTAAGCATTTGGATTAATGAATTTATTAAATATAATTTATTTTTTAAATTTGTATTTAAGTGCTCTAAAAATTATTTCAGAACATTTGTAGATTTGTATATTGAATTTACTGAAGTGTTGTATCCTCAAAAATATTATATTTCAGTTATTTAAGGTGTATAAAGTTTAATATTCGAACAACTGCAACAAAATTAAATATGTTCACTATATTTATTTGTATGTATATTCAAATGGATAATTAATTGTAGTTCTATACCTAGTGGCATGATTTTTTTAAGTCAATTAATAGCTCAACCTCTAATTATTGGTAAATGCTTTCAACTAGACTGTGAGCGCAATATAACACATGCGTGAGAGGACAAACAGGGGTTAAATGTAGGGGCCAGATATAAAAATATTTTTGTATTGCGTCGGGAAAAGATACAAATCTCTGATTCTATTGCAGTTATGTCTCGAAACAATTGGATCTAAATATTATAATCTTATAGAGTTGTTAACTTCTTGTCTGTTATCAAGGAATGTAAAACTCAGAATATACAAAACATTAGTTTTATTGGTTGTTATCTATGGGTGTGAAACGTGGTATCTTACCTTACATGACGAAAACAAATTTAGGGTGTTTGAAAACAAGATGATTAGGTAGATATTTGGTACATAAAAGGATGGGATATTGGGGAGTGGATTAGGCTAAGTAATGATGAGTTACATAATTTGTTCTCATCACAAGACATTGTTGGGATAGTAAAGTCTAGTAGAGTATGGTGGGCAGGACATGCAGCTAAAATGGAAGACTCTTTAACCATGTTCAAGGTATTGACTGGCAAACTTAACGGTAAGAGACCATTGGGAAGACCTAGACGCAGATGGGAGGATAACATTAGAATGGACGTGAAAGAGATAGGGTGTAATGAAGTGGACTGGATAAAACTAGCTCAATATAGGATAGGTGATGTATGCTTTTAAGCGCAGCATTGCACTTTTGATTCTTCAATCAATGCCAGAATGAGTGAGTACTTAATAATATCAAGGTTCTTTTTTACTTAATAATATTGAAATTAAGTTTTGAGGAGCATGCTATTCGTTGTGGAGGGGAAACAGGATTATAAATGAAGTCCTGCCGAAGTACAGTGAGTACATGAGAAAGTAGAGGAAACAAGACCGAGATGGTATAACCATGTAATGAGGATGGAAAAGAAAATAATTAAAAGATGATAAAGGTACTGATGTAGATGAAATATATAGGAAAAAGACCAGAAGGGAGACCAAGATAGAGATGGGAGGAGCAGCTAACAGAAAGTATGCAAGTGAGAGGAGAAGATTGGAAGCAAATAAAGGAGGAGGAATGGTGGAAGGAAAGAGGAAGATGGAGGCTTTGTTCTTTTTATCAAACTGACCCAGCCACAGGCTGGAAACAGTCATTGAAGAGGATGACTAATTGATATTAAATATAGAATCTTTTACATTATTATGAATTTGTTTATTTTCAGAGGACACCTCTCCTGGGAAAAACAAGTTGGACAGTATCTTAGAAGAGAGTCGTGCAGCATCAGGTCCTGATAAGTTGCAAGCGGGCAGTTCCCTCAATGCTGCAGAGGATGGCGGAGGAACAATCTCTTTAAAGGACCAGAATGATGCTGCCATCCAGTGTATTATTGACGCTAATATAATGTGTAGTGATGGCAGAATGATCTCACCTGGTACACCCACCGTGACACAGCAGCAACATATATTACCATCGCATGTGTTTCCATCAGCACAACCACAACAGATGTTTTCTCAACAAGACTACCATGCAAACCTGCCACAAGTTGAGCAACACACCCCTTCTATGGTCTCTTTTGACACTAGTTTGGGACAGCTGGTGTCGGAGGCCTGTGCCGACATGCCTGAGATGAGTGATCTTGGCAGTACCGAGTTGAACAAAGGCACCTGCTTAACAAACTCCATGAAACAGAACTTAACCTTGGTCACACCCTCAAGCTCTCAATTGACAGAGCAGTACATAGTTCTCGAAAGAAGTTCGTTCTCTCATCAACTTGACGGTAATATTACGGTTAATACTGGCACTGCCATATTGGAGAACCCTCTTGTGTTGGCATCTTCTGTGGCGACAAGAGTTGAAGGAGCTGCGTTGTCTAAACAGAACACCACCACCGATTGCCTGATAATGCCATGCCAGACGATCAAGTCATCACAGAGTCTCAGCTCATGAATATGCCAACACTCATATTATGTGGGAACGAAAACATATTAAGTATTCCCCAGAACAAAGTCTGTAAGTACATTTAAACAGTGCATTTTAATGATCTTACAAACATTCAATCCTTAAGAATTATTAATATTTTTTAGGGCTGTGCGAGACTCGGAAATTTGAAATTGAGACGAGAAATAAAGTATACCTTTTTCTCGTCTCGAAGTTAGAAAATGTTTCTTAAAAAATTTAATAAACTTGAAGGAATAAAAAACCTTTCTTAACCCTTTTTCTGTGTTAATCAGATATATCCGATCTCAGCATTATAGCCATTGACTGCAGAAATTGACATTACCCCACGACATGTAAACTTTATTTACCTTTACTGCTACAGTCGGAAATAGCCACAAGAGTGTAGAACTGTTGTTTATAATACCCAAAATAATATTTTAATTCCAGTTAATACTCACTCTAAATCCCTTTAACACATTTTGTCCCTGTTGAACATACTAATCTCGATTGTCAAAAGACATCATGCGATTTTTGTGTCACTATTTTACCACCCCTTTCTTTAGCAAAAGTTGAGTTAATCGTAATGTGCATGTGCAATAATTAGATTACATTGTAGGAAGAAGAAACCAGAAAAGAATATATTTTAGAACAAATTTACACTGGACTAATGCAAGGCAATTTTTTAAGATTCATTGGGAATTGATTTCAAAACTGAATTTTAGTCATTAAGTCTCCTACAGTACTTTCAAGCACTGGTAGTTAATTTCTACATGTGGATTTTGTTTATAAACTAGGAAAAATTTGTATTCAAAATTAAATTAGGAGAAATTAGGGGTGAAAAAACAGCCAAAACCACCCGCATAGGATCAATTTGTGGAATTTTGAAACAAATTAAAAAACAACCGATAACTTAAACTAAATTTAAATTTGAAACTATAAAATCTAATTTCTTTCTAATCAAATTGCTATAAGCTTCTGATTTTATCATCAAATTATTTCTAATTTTTTTATTGGAATAAACAGGGAGGAATATAAGCCTTATTTGTAAAATTATTCTCAAAACTCTTCTTGTTTGCGCAGGGAATTGTAATTTCCTGCCCGAAATTAAAATTGAATGACCTCACCAGCTAAGTAGGATACATAAACTTTCTTTCCTTAACATTTAAATTGTTTTAAAGATTAGATACATCATATAAAAAAGGTTTTTACTATAAATATTGTTTATTAATATCCGACTTAGACATTATAAACTCTTAAACTACACAATTAAATTGTAAATGGTAAACATTGCAATTATCACTATTTTATTAATAATATGACAGTCTAGAAACACTGTCTTATTAAACATTTACAAACCATTAGGTAATAATTTATTTAATTATTTTATTTATTAGTTTTAAAATGCATATCAATTATTTATATCTTCAGTGTTTTGAAAAAACTAAGATTATCCAAAGTAGTAGCACCAGCTGACTTGAAAAGGAGCTTAACCACTCTATAAACTATGTAATTTAATAAACATAATAATTGGGTGACCTGGTGGTCTAGGGGTAAGGTGTCAGACTTCTATGCTGGCGGCCAGGGTTCAATCCTCGGTCCCGGCAAAGATTTATCTGATTACCAAATCCTTCCTTCACCTCTGACAAGACATCTTGTGAATGTGGGGAATGCTAGGCCTCCACCGTGGTTCGGATTCCACGTTAAACTGTGGGTCCTTCATTTCATCTCACAATCACCCTACCATTATACATTAGCGTAAGTGCGTATAACCCGAACGGGTAGTAAGACGCGGTGCTAATAATAATAATAATAATAATAATAATAATAATCATAATTTACATCCTTGTACTTTCAAAGGAAGTTTTCTCATCTCTTGATATTTCTTCATATTCTTGTCTATATGTCTCCAATTGAAAAAGTGGTTCTTGCACTTCCCTAATATTTTTAAGATGGTGCTTACCTTATTTACTATTTCCACTGACAGGAACTCACAGATCACTAATAAATTTCTATTTACAAATTTTGAATCAGACATTTAAAAAAAATAGTTTTCATGATGCTTACTGGATGTTTAAAACTATGTAAAAAGGCCAAAGCCAACAAACTGATCCCAGACCAATTATTTGATGTTTAACTGTGTATGAATTCACCTTAATATAAAAAAATATCATTTTGTTTTTAAATAAAGATTAACGTGAAGAAAATCAATTTGCAGAAGAAAAGTTATACTAATGTGGAAAGGTTAGCCTTTTATAACCATCATGTTTCTGAGATCCATATTCAGAATTTGTAGGTAAAATTAATATTCAGATTCGAGAAAATTAGGATTGAACCCATCTCAAATTAAAAGTTGATATTTTTTTTTTACTGTAATTCAATGTTACCAAATAAAAATATGCACGTGAAGCTGACAATATCTTATTAAATAATTTAACACTTCCCACTTCTTCACAATTTTTTGATTTTTGGACTTTTTTTTAGTGTAAGAAGAAATGAAGAAAGATGTGTGTTTGTTCCTATCCATGCCTAACCTAACTATCCTTTCAGGTTGGATTCTTTAACTATCACTCACTTTAAATTATTGTTCAGTGTTTCTACACTCTTATTATACATTTCCAAGTCATCAGGAAATAATATATTTTATTCTTGCTAAGAGGTACAGAAAATATGGATAGCAACACATAAAAGATGGATAGAAACACATAAAATATGAAAGATGATGAAAACAACAAAAGATGGATAGAAAACACAAAAGATGGATAGAAACACACAAAAGATGGATAGAAACACACAAAAGATGGATAGAAACACACAAAATATGGATAGAAACACACAAAATATGGATAAAAAACACATAAAATATGGATAGAAAACACAAAGATGGATAAAAAACACAAAGGATAAACACATAAAATGGATAGAAACACAATGAGCACACAAAAGATGGATAAAAAAATGATAAACACAAAAAGATGGATAGAAACACATAAAAGATGGATAGAAACACACAAAAGATGGATAGAAACACACAAAAGATGGATAGAAACACACAAAAATGGATAGAAACACACAAAAGATGGATAGAAACACACAAAATATGGATAGACACACAAAATATGGATAGAAACACACAAAATATGGATAGAAACACACAAAAGATGGATAAAAACACATAAAAGTGGATAGAAACACACAAAAGATGGATAGAAAAACACAAAAGATGGATAGAAACAAACAAAAGATTGATATAAACACATAAAATATAGATAGAAACACATAAAATATGGATAGAAACACAGACAAGATTGATAGAAACACATAAAAGGGAACAAAAACAAATTGACAAGATGCCTCTAATAAGGAAAATAAAAACACAATCTCACACTTTAAATTGTCGCCACAAGACATAAAAGTAATAGCTTCCTTTTGAATGAAATCTAGGTCAGGATATTGTGCGTGAATGATCAATTATCTTCAAGAGACAGCCATTACCTCTTTGTCCTTTTGCAGCGATATAAAGCTAGAACTTTAATTGTAAAAATACTAGGGTGACCTGGTGGTCCAGGGGTAAGGTGTCAGACTTCTGTGCTGGCGGCCGGGGTTCAAACCTCGGTCCCGGCACAGATTTATCTGATTTCCAAACCCTTCCTACACCTCTGTCAAGACATCTTGTGAATGTGTGGAATGCCAGGCCACCACCGTGGTTCGGATTCCACGTTAAACTGTAGGTCCTTCATTTCATCTCACAATCACCCTACCATTACACATTAGCGAAAGTGCGTATAACCCGAACGGGTAGTAAGACGCGGTGCTAATAATAATAATAATAAAAATACTATTGTGTTCTTTCCCTGTTATATGTTTCTATCCACCTTTCTTGTACTCTCTTCCGTATATAACCAAATTTACCTCAAAAAGTGAAAGCGGTTTTTCTTAAAGAGCTATATATTATGAAATAATGTTAAAAAATGACAGATATTGGTTTTCTTAATAAATAGTGGAGACTTATATTATCAATGACAGATATCCTAAGTAAATTTACCAATATGGCCACAATAATTGTGTTTTTATTTGCTGCAAAAATTATTTACTTTAATATGGTATAGTTTATGGTATAGCCTAGATATACAGTTTTATATATATTTATCTGAACCATTTATTCAAAATTATTTACATAATCACACATTCAATTCCATTTTAAAATAATATATTGTAGGGGTCTACGAGCTTGAGTTTTTTTCTTTTGAGTCGAATTCGGGTCAAGTATTTCTAAAAGCTGTTGTGTTAGAGTCGAGTTTAAATATATTCATAATTTTAAAATGTTAAGAGTATATATTTGATTATTTTTAATGTAAATAGGTATCATATTTTCAAAATTTCGGTTTAAAAATATACTAAAACACATGTTCTTAAAATATGAATGACACTCATTTTTATAAATATAAATACTTTTAGAAAAAAGTTAATAAATAGAAATATCGGGTTTTAAATTAGAAATAACACTTAAAAAAGATTTTTGATAATAAATAAAATGATAGAATATTAGAAAAATGGTAGAGCACAAATAAAAGTAAAAAAATCAACACATATTTACACAGACATCAATATTTCGATGCTATTATAGCATCGAAATATTGGTGTGTGTGTAAATATGTGTTAGTATTTTTACTTTTATTTATGCTATACCATTTTCCTAATATTATGTCATTTTATTTATTACCAATTGTTTTTGCGCAATGCACTTTATTTCATACATATTAAAAAATTTTTAAATAAGAACACAAAAAAAAATTAAAAATAACACTAAAAAAATAGGGCCTAATAGAAAAATTAGTCAAAATGGTTTCAACACTCATGTCTTTTAAAGGACATTAAAATTACACTAACAATTATAAACAAATTACTAAAATGAACAATTGCATGATGGCTTGGAAATGTACAATAAGATAGTGTAGAAACACTGCACATTAGTGTAACGTAAGTGATAGTGAAGGAAGTTAACCTTAAATGATAGGTTAGTCCTAGATAGAAAAACACAATTCTTTCCTTATTTCTTCAAACACTTTTACACTTAGCAATTCTTCAAATCTGTTACAGTAGCACTTTGTTTTGATTTTACATAAATATTACTTTTTCATTAATTCATATGAAAAATAAATATTTCCAAAAATTCAAAACAATGTGCAACTGTGGAAATTTGAAAAAATGGGAAGTGTGTTTGTTTATATCTAGGCCAAACCTAACTATCCTTTCAGGTTGGCTTCCTTCACTTTCACTTTACATTATTGTAGAGTGTTTCTACACGGTCTCGATAAAAAGTTAATAAAATAGATATTTTAATAATCTAATATTTCCCCAAAATATGCTTCAGTTACCCTATAGGAACACACAAAATCATAAACATTTAAAAATTTGAAGTGTTTAATATTTTGTTTATTATTCCTTAGTGTAATCGTGCATGAACATGTATTCTGTTCCATTTCCATTCCTCTATGCTCAGTTGCACAGGTGCGTTGTACAGGCTCTCGTTAGACATTATTTTATTGAGAAATTTACTTCAATTCGATTTTTAA
The DNA here is from genome assembly GCA_039000515.1 of Timema cristinae. Classification (NCBI taxonomy): domain Eukaryota; kingdom Metazoa; phylum Arthropoda; class Insecta; order Phasmatodea; family Timematidae; genus Timema; species Timema cristinae. The sequence goes on along the minus strand of JBCFYV010001001.1, from coordinate 19,686,507 downwards.
TGCTTATAAAAATTGATGCTCATACTTTAAAATTAAAAATAAAATGACTAAAACAATATATCTAGCAAACGATATGAAATGGTAAATTCTTTTTTAATATAAATGTGGTAAGTTTGGTGAAATATGTATTGCAATAAATGAGATCTATATTGATTTTAGACAGGTTAACAAACATTCTATAACTAAATAGCAACTAAACTAGTGCTAATTTTGTAGCTAATCGTATTAATACTAGTTTTAAATATCTTAATTGTGAAAACTTTTAATACAATAATATATTCTTGATATTTCATTTTTAATTTGGCATAAATGATTATTTTAGAAAGGGACCAGGTAAAAGTAGTAAAAAGAATCATTCATTTATTTAGTAATATATTTAGCTATTTTTATTTTCATTGCTTTGTCATGGCAATCCAGGTAAACAACTTCAATCAAGTATAATTCAAAATGTACGACAATATTGAATACATTTACTGGTTGAAAGTGGTTTCAAAGCTTTATTACATTATTAATGTGAACATTGATATTGATTTTTAATAATTTGTTAATGGACCAAGAGGTAATGGTTGCCTCTTAAAGAAAATTGATTGTCACCACTCAATCCCCCGACCTAGGTTTCATTCTATCGGAACTCATCAGGGAGGAGTGTGAAACGCGCAACGCAACTTCTTAAAAGAGGAAACAAAAAAAAAAGGGGTGAGAAAATGGAAAATTGCAAAGAATGATAGTACACATAGGTAGGAACATGTAAAAGGTAAAACATAAATGACAAACACAGGAAAAGGACATTGTATGTGAATATATAATATATTTCAATAAGGAAAACCTCTTTTCGCTTTATGAGGCAATTGCATTATATTTGGAAGAAGGTATAGGAAAGGTGGATAGAAACATATAAAAGAGGGACAAACACAATATTGCTTTTATAATGAAAAGAACAACACAGTTCACACTTTACACTGCTGCAATTGCCTCATAAAGCGAAAAGAGGTTTTCCTTATTGAAATATTATATATGCACATCCAATGTCCTTTATGTTATTCCTTTTACATATTCCTATCTATGTGTCCTATTATTCTTTACAATTTTCCATTTATTTCCCTTTTGTGTTTTTTGGTTTCCCGTTGTAGGAAGTTACGTAGTGCGTTTCACACTCTTCCCTGATGAGTTCCAATAGAATGAAACCTAGGTCGGGGGGGGGGGATTGAGTGGTGACGATCAATTTTCTTTAAGAGGCAACCATTCATTACCTCTTTGTCCAGTGGCAGCAATGTAAAGTGTGAACTGTGTTCTTCTTTTCATTGTAAAAGCCATATTGTGTTTGTCCCTTTTATATGTTTCTATCCACCTTTCCTGTACCTTCTTCCAAATATAATGCAATTGCCTCATAAAGCGAAAAGAGGTTTTCCTTATTGAGATATATAATAATTTGTTAAGTAATTGAATGATTTATAAGAGGTAATGCTGATAATATATCAATTAAATAGCCTATGCTTACTATTGTGTTTAAAAAATTGATTATTAAGTACATCAAGTGAAAGCTCGAAAATGATGAGCCTACAAAACCTTCAATCTCATTCTCGAACTTAAAAGTACGAACGCGGCTTGAAGCTGAAATCCTAGTACTCGCAGAGCCCTAATATATTGTAATTTTATGAATATTTTTTTAGAATTCTAAACAGAGTTGGTTTTAATCCACTATGTTACGAATCCAAATCTCCAATTTACCTTCAAATCCTGAATCTTGAATCCTAATCTGAATCTTGGGAAAAAAAAATATTAACAAGAGGAAAATAAAGTTAATAGGATAAAAGAAAATAAAAGGTTTAACTAAATGTTAACACTCTTAATTATAATCCATTCATACATTAAGTTAAGTGCTAAATTACTGGTCTGGGGCCTGGTCGAGTTCATCCTATAATAATAATAATAATAATAATAATAATAGTTTCTGGACCACCAACAAGGCCTTAATTCTAAATGAACATAATAATTGTTGTTCTTTTTCAGACCCTACTACTCATGTTGTTCCCTTCAAAATAATCCCAGCCAAGAAGAAGAAACCGATTGCCATTGCACCAAGCAAAAAGAAAAGGCGAACTCAAAATATCTTACCTAAGCCCACCTTCACATTCACAGCAGATAACCAGCATCCACTAATGAGCATGTCACAAAATACAATGACAAGCAGTATTCATCCACCAAAAAATATTACCTCTAGCGAAATAGGAAAACTTGCACTGCAACCACCGACTAGCAGGATTGCAAATTCGACCAAACTCTTAGCACACAAGTCGATTCCAACCCAGCTTCAGACAAAGAAATTATCCAAACCCATAGAAGATATTGCATCATGTTCTACGGCAAATGCCTTAAACATAGTTCATATCTCGGATACCAACACTTGCACGCTGAGTCTTCCTAAGATTCTGGACAGCCCTTTAACTCACGTGCCTTCACAAAGTATTACAGAAGGGATACCAGGAGCTAGTGAGGGGGAGTTGCAAGATAAGGAAGAAGAAAAAAGGGAACAGTTACTAGGTGCATTGCATCTCACTCAGTCCCCCTACAAAAACAGGGCACCCTCAACTCCCAATTCTAGTGGAAAAACTCCAGCAGGAAATGATTCTGTTAGGTTGCTGAGTCCTCAACTAATGACTTTGGTCAACATTAGCAAGACTAATATCTCCAATGGCACCGGGGGAGGAAAATCGCCCATTGACAAACGAAAGGAGGGAAGTGATGGAAAGATATCCGAGGCACCGCGGGAGACACCTAACAACTTGACAGAGTCGCAGCAGGAAACTGTGAATCCTAGGCGGCTAAGTCTGAGCACACCCAGGAGAAGACGAAATCACATTCGTGCCCTGGATTTTAGCACTCCGCCTAAATTTAGCCTCACTCCTAACATGAGGAAGTCTTTCACATCTCCTAAAGCCTCGGGTAAGAAAATATCGCCACGGTCAGCCAAACCTATTCGCAGGGCGAGTCTTTTCAAGTCTCCTTCAATGGTGGTCAACAGTCAGAAAAATCAATGTTTGTTCAAAGCTCCAGCTGAAAACCCCACATCAACAGTTTTATTTAAATCCCCAGAAAATTCGCCTACAGGGAATTCCGACACAAATACCCTCCTTACTAAAGATACCTCTTCGACTAAAGTCGATGCATTTTGCCCCATTGCAACAAGAAGTCCAGTCCCTTCCCTCAGTGGAGGCTGGGATAAAGTTACTGGTGCGGGGTTGATATTCGAGGATTCTTCACAGAAACTCCTGAATCACCCCGCAACAGAAAGTGGAGAACAAGGATCTAACAATAATTTGGTAGGAATTGGTGTTTCTAGCAGCCGGAAAAATGAATATGTAGAATCAACTAGTAATAATGAGGATAAACTACAAAAAATAAGTTCCCCAGCTGCAAATAAGTTAGGTGATATGTGGGATGCAGATCTCCGGGCTCATTTAGTACCCAATTATACAGAACCTGAGCCACCTATTAAAACAACTGTTCATAAACTTGTTAAAAGAAGTGTTCAGAAACCTGTTAAAAGAAGTGTTCAGAAACCTGTTAAAAGAAGTGTTAAGAGTAAAGCAAACAAAGCGGCAAAGAGAAATTCAAGGAAAGTCACAGCAGAAGAAGTTAGAAAATTAGAAGAAGGACTAAACATTATGTCTGATTTTGAAGGTAGTGATGGTATTGAAACTATTGAAGACAAAAATAACTCTCTCAAATCTCAGGTTACACTTGAAGTTGTTCCTAATGATAAAAATGAACAAATTATAAATAATACTTCTAATTTTCATCCAAAATCGCCTAAAACAAAGCTTGTTAAAAAAAGAATTCTGCACTAGATAAAAATATAAATAATTTGGTAACCACCACACCACCTAAAGGCAGACAAAGAATATCCAAAGGTAAGAAACTACAAGCTAGTAAAGATTTGTCTCCGCAAGGGAAATTAACAAAAGAAAAGTTGGAAAATAAGACTTGTACCAAGAAAAATATGTCAAAAAATGTTCAACGTAAAAGTAATCCAAGAACTAAATATATAAAAAAAACAATTGTTCCCGAGGATAAAATTATATCAACACAGGAAGTGGATAACAAAGATACTCAAATACTAACAAATAAAGATAGTCAAAATATAATTTTAGAGCATCCCAAAGGTAGTTCAAATGCCCCCGAGGTTGAGAGCAATAATTTAAATAACGAGGAATTGTTAAAAGACATTAATAAATGTGCAGAAAATAAGAAAAACGAAGATTCTGATGCATCAAAAAGTACTTTACAAGACTCAAATAAGAATAATTTGATAAATCCAAAGTCTGAAAATACAGACAAGGTAAAACAAGTTGGAATATTGTTAGAGGATACAGCTTTAAATGTAGATTCCCCATTGGTACTTATGACTCAGTTGGATAATACTTGCGCCAAAGTGATACAGTCACCCACTAATTTAAAGGCAGCGAAAAGAACGTTTGTCAAACAAGACCTTAAAGCTTGTCAGAAACTTGACATGACGACTGTAAATGTTGTAACAAGTCAAGCAGTAGTCGCAAGTGTGTCCACAGTTAAATCTGACACTTTTACAAAGAGTTCACTCCTGTTAAAAATAGATAGCCCATCTATAACTAATGTTTCAAATGTTGAACTATCCACACCAGATAAACCCATCTCATTCAAAACACCTTTAAAATGCAATTCAAATATAAAAACAGATCATCCAAATGAATCATTTAATAAACCGACTAATTTGATTTCAAAGATCACTAAATCTCCTGTTTTGGATACTCCAATGAAAAAAAATCTCACAGAACCAGGGCCACATATATCTGATATATCGTCTTTAATTCCGTTGACTCCTCGTGTGCTAAGTCCAAGAGCTGTTGAGGACACGCCCATCACAAAGTTTTTGAAAGAGCAGATTTGTAGCTACGAAAGCTCTTTTGACACTCCAAGCTTCCCACGCACACCGAATGTGCCTCTCACCCCAAGGTCAAGTCCCCAAGGAAATATTGAAGATCAAGAATATTCTACTCGACCTACTGACTATTCCTCATGTTCTTCTTACTACAAACCTAATGAAGAGATTGATCCTCCAAACAGTAGTTTGGAACAAGTGCTTATTGAGGAATGCTGCAGAATTGAAGAAAATACAGATGTGAACAAGGCGGAAAAGTCAAATGAACAAACAAAAGAAAAGGAAATACCAACTGTTTCCAGTCAAGAAAATAAACATATTTGTGACTCAGAAAGCCTTGAGGCAGATAATTTAAAATCACCGCCAGTGCTAAATGAGTGTTGTGATGTTAAAGAAAGTAATATTAGAGTATCCCCTAAAGCCAAAGAAAGAGAAGAAATTGATAAAGTCTTAGAAGATAAACCTCATGGGCAATCATCATCATCAATTAAAACAAACATAATCACAACTTTGGTTGAAGTGTCTGCTCTTGTAGAGTCTAGAACTGATAAATCAGATGGTGTGTTGAGTTTAGGTATAGACAAACAAAATACATCTAGTGTCAAATCCAAGTCCAATCAAGTAACTGAAAATTGTATAAAAGAAACAAGTGGTGAGTCTAAATCGCTTCCAAATATCGCACCTGATTATGAAAACAAAAACAAACCAATCACAGAGATGGTGATTTCTGATAAGCAACAGAAAACCACTAATGATAAGCCGAGTGAAAGATGTGCACGTACCTCTCTCTATTACATCAAGGAAACTAAAAAAATTTACTCTCCTAAAAGATCATATAGAAGACAATCTAGAACAAAAGATAGAAATAGTAAAAAAAATGTTCAAACAATCATTCAAGATGTAATTTCTCCAGAGGACAAAACAAAATTGATAAGTGGATTCTTGAACAAAGCACGCGCAGAATATGCCATTAGCTTAGCTTCTAGTAAAGACAATAGTCATAATATAGAGCTAGATAAAAATGAGCAAAGCAAGATTAAAGATGGAAGCAAACCCCAATTAAATGAAAGCAAAACTAACAGATTACATTTGATAATGTGACAGCAGTCCTCTACTAAAATCAGCTAAGAGCAGAAGGCTGTTTGAAATCTCATCTGATTCATCTGATAATAGTAATGGTGGAGCTTCTCTTAAAATCCAAACATCATCATCAAGTTTTTCTTCTTTAGAGTCAGTTAATTATGAAATTCATAAAAGTAAACACAAAGAGCTTCCTTTGAAACAAATGCATTCAAACACAAAGGAAGCATCGTCATCAAAAAGTATTTTTAAAAAAAAAGACGATGAAAAGGAACATTCTATTACACCTGCATTAAAAACGTTAAACTATGAAGCAAGCTCCTCTTCAGTCTTTTGAAGCCATAATTTCTGAAGAAACTAATTTGGATAGTCCTTCCCCAAACACTGACACAATAACCTCTACTATTGCCAGCATTGTCCAAGAAACTGCCCAAAACGTAGATAAAAATGAAGTTTTTAAAACTAAAAGAGACAAGGAATTGCTTTCTGAGCTGGAAGATAAACGAACTCGAACTCTTGCTAAGTTGAAAAACCCTCAGATTAGTAAAGTGAAAGCAAGTATCTCAAAATCGACGAGTGAAAATCCACCCGTTGTGGAGGCTCCCTTGCTTGAAGACAAACAAACTGAAATTTCTAAGATATGTTCTAAAGGAGAGGAGTGCCATTTTAAAGAAATGAGACATCCAGATGAACAATCCACTTTATCCACATTGGAAAGATTTCAACAACAAAAGGATTTTCAGAATTTGATGAAAACACCATTAAAAACTCTTCAAAGTAGTTTATTGAGCAGTCCAGAAGAATTTCCTTCACTCCACCTTAGCTCAGACGATGAAGTTGAAGGGACTTCACAAGCTCTGGTGGACTAACACCTTTATCCAGAGTAGAACTGCAACTTGCTAAGATACACGGAGAGAAATTTAAAAGGAATAAAATGTTGCAAACACCTAACAAACTCAAAGATACTCTTGAAATTAGTAATGCCACCAACATCAGTTTGAAGGAAGATACTCAATCATACTCATCTCCAACAACTAAAAACAATATTATACTAGGGTGTACTAATATGACAACTTTAGAAATGAATGACTCTGTCAGCGACACCAAATTGGTTTCTTCTGCAAGTCATTTGCAAAATATTCTAACAACTTCACCAATTAAGTTAAAATCACCTAAAAAAACTTGTCAAAGAAACTTAATAAGAGCATTCCAATTTCAAAGAAGTCTAGTAAAAAACTCGAATCAAAAAGTACACTTCTAAAAGTAGTATTTCTTCGAGTAAAGCTAGCAAAGTTTGTACGAAAGTAATTGGAAATGATATACCCTTACTAAAAAAAGCAACAAATGGGGTGAATCAAACAAGCACTTTAATCAAATCAACTTTACAAGAAGAATGTAAAAATTCTAATGAGCTTAACAATTCAACATCGAAGAAACTTAGTGTTAGACATTCTGACTTGTCTGATCAAACACATTTGACTCTTATAAATTATATCAATGAATCCTGCACATTATCTGAGAAACAAGTTATTACATTAGAAGAAACATGTGTTTCAGAAAATAATCCTAAACCAAATAAACCAATACTTCAAGAAGAAAGAAGCTCTTATTTGGAGACTGATGTTATTCAAAAAGAAAATATAATTGAAAGATTTGGTGGCGAAGAGAAATGTTCATCAGATAAATTAGGTGGCAATGAAGAAATATCTTCAGAAAAAGTCATAGAAGTTTCAGAAATACTAGGAAATGCACCCATAACCTCAAGTATAGATCATTCAATAAACCATCAAATGTCTGTCCAAACTGAATATGTACCAAATGAAACAAAGAGTTTAAGCACAGAAAGAAAACATCAAGAAAAAAATAAAAGTGGATCTTCAAGACAAAATGATATGGCAATGAAAGGCTCTTCCAAAAAACAAAATGTCGATTTAGAAAAGAAAACTAATGTATCAACAAAGTTAAATGATGTATTGCTAACTGAAAATACACCTAAAAATAATATAAAGCTAAACAATACATCAAATGATTCTAAACTTGAGGACTCCAGTAGTAGCAAAACTGAAAATAAACTTATTCATAAAACTAAGACAAGTATTTCAAAAACCAAACAATCTCCTTTAAAAATTTTGGACAGTCAGCCAGTGGCTACTCATGGTAAAACCAAACGAGACTTGTCAAAACAGTTAGAACCCGATTTAAAATCGACCAAAGTCATTGAGAACTCTTTAACACAGAAGAGAGAACATTTTAAATCATTGATGACTTCAAAAGATTCTGATAAAAACATTGAAATTGTCAGTGAGGTACCATTCATTTCAGAGAAAGCTTCAAGTAATTGTGAAAAGACCATTACTGTCATTTACAAAGGTGATGGCCCACTTTGTAAGCACAGTGTTTCTCCTGACTCTATCGAGAACTGCTCAATCAGCACTGTGATAACGGGAGAGGACAAAGATGATATGGTTGTCACCGCTCGAGTCACTCCCTTCTTTGAGCTGTTCTCTCTGATGAGCCAGCAGGACATTCCACTCAAAGACAATGAATTAAACAAAGCGGCCAACACACGAAAACATTCTTTTGACACAAAACTTTTGATTAAAATGGATGAATCTTTGTTGCACAAAAGTATCAACAAGAAACAAATTGAAACCAGCAGGACTGGATTGAGAAGTATATGTGTCAAAAAACTAGATATAGATAAGCAAGAAAGTTGTAAGAGTCATTTAAATTATTCTCAAAGTGCAAGCAAAAGAAGTAATGTCAACAGAGCTTTTAAAAAATCTAACAAAATGATATCTCCTTTAAGTATTCTGGATAAAGAATATGAGTGGGAAACACGAGATATCAAAAACACAAGGAGATCTGATCATGATCGGCCACCCAAAAAATACGAAGAGAAATCAAAACCAAGAGGGCCCCGCTATGCGGAAAGGGAAAGCCGATATCGAGGTCCTCGAAGGCGCACCTCCTCCCCATACCACCGGCAGCGATCGTGGCACAGAGACCTTCATCGGCGAAGTAGAACGCCGACATACCGGCGTGTCAAAAAAGGTTCTGCTGAGGACTTGACGGAGGGTCAACCGAAGATTGTTTACTCTCGTAGTTCATGTGAGAGGCACATTTTTCAAGATTCCTTCACATCACCTGATAGAATGAAACCTCGAGTAACCCCAGCAATTAAAACTAGGCATAAGAAAAAAGAAGAAGATTTAAATGTTGATGATAGCCACAGCGCCCATTCTTACACTGGGGATAGTGTGGCTGATATTGAAGAGCTTTTCCAGTTACAAAAAAGTCCATTTCATCCAGAGCGGAGCCCATTTCGACTACAAGACAGTCCATGTAAGAATTATATCAGTTTGGTTTTTTAAGCTCCTAATTTTTGATACATTTAGTGCATCATGCTTTTGTTTGATGATTTCAATTAATTACTTCTGTAATAAAAAGTATTGTATTTAGGTTCAAAGCATGATAGCATCAACATTTTTTTACTATCTATAGAAAACAATAAATATCTAAATAATGTGGCCAAAAAGTTTAAGGTGTCACTTTTGTATTATACTGGCCTTCAGTTGATGGTGATTATTGGGTTTGAATCTCTGTTGGGTCTACCGAGGAAGGTTTTTCCCAAATGCAGGTAGATTACCTCTAAAACCATCCTTCATAATCCCTCTCCCTTTAGATTGTATAACCTGCGAGGTAGTAAGATGTAGTGATAAAATATAACTTAATCATAGATATGTTGATCACAATACATCATTAAATTTAGTTTTGTTGATTTTATTTCAGCGGATCGTGAGGAAGATGACGACTTGATGACATACGCCCTTGTGGGTAGCCACTCTAAACATAAACCCTCTCGTTCTCTACCTGTCAAGAAGTCGCAATGCAATGACACTTTGGTGTAAGCTACAAAGTTATATTTGTTGACGATGATATTCTCACTATAAGCATTTAATCAGTTTTACAATCCAATTTTCATAGGGATATCCTTATAAAAACAATAAATGTATGTTTTTTGTGTTCACCTATGATAAAAATTGTTATTATTATATAAGTGTGTGTCCCCCACCCAACCTCAGCTCCCCCTTATACCCCCTCCATCCCCCGCCACCTGCTCCTCTGGGCTGGATCTGTCAGGATAGCTTGTGGGAGGGGTTAGATCGCGGCAAGGTAGTTGTGTGGGTTTGAAATAATACGTAGTTTTACAAATTTTGGTTTGATATAAGTGCTAAGAAAGATTACAAAATGTGATGCTAAACGAAGTATAAAAGGAATATAAGAGATTGGACGCTTGCGGAAAAACTAGATTACGGGTAAAGACTTATCGACTGATGGAACGAATTACATGTCTTGGGACCTCCCTACAAAACTCAAACTCGGGACGCTGGGTTTGGCGGTTGGCGATGACCCAAAGATCTAGTCTGCTATCATCCAGGGTCAGGCAGCATAACTTCCTTCGAAATTGATGATAATATGTCAGACCTGATGTCAACAAAATAAACACTTTAATTGCTCAATCTTCCCAACTAGAGCAACATTGTTGTGAATAGTCAGCATTCCTCTTTAATATTTCTAATTTATTACATATCTGCTAAGGCAGCACTTTCAAGCACATACTTCCAAAAAATTAAAACAAAACCAGTATGCCAACATTGCTCAGGGTTGTGACATAGGTGTTAGCATTATTTATCTAAATTAAAAGCTGAAGGTGGCATAGTTAGCTAACGCGCTTGTCGTGTTGAGCTCGACTGCTGAGGACAGGGAGATTGAGGTTCAAATCTCGGTCGGGTGAACTGGGGGTGGTTTTCCCTAAATGGTTTTCCACTCTCCCTTCATGCAAATGTGGGTTCACTTCCTCTAATTCAACCTTCCCATTTCCTAATCCATTAGCGTAATTAGCACTTAAGCATATAACCCAAACAGGTAGTAAGTTGCGTTGCTAAATAATAATAAATTAAAAGCTGAAGGTAATAAGACCTGACATACAAATATTTAAAAGTATGTCTATTATTAGGGCTGTGTGAAGCTTCGAAAACTTGACTTTTCTTTGAATATTCGTTCGCTTTGACTTTGTTTCAAAAATAAAATTCCAGATTCAATCATTACAAAGCTTCACCAAAACATATTTAAAGTTAAAAATACACATTCATGTTTATTTTTTTATTTTCTGCTGTTATTTCCATAACAAATTAGAGTTTGCTTAAAAAATCCAAAATAATGTTAACATAATTCGTTTTATGACGAAATACATTAATTTTGTTTGAAAGATAGTATTTTTTTCATTATATATAATAATTAAATTTACATTTTTATGCAACGTATAAGACGTGTATTGATTTTTTTATATATCCTAACTTTGAGTTGGCTTTGTATATCATATTATTCGATTCGACTTCGCTTCTAATTATAAAAAGGGACTTCACATAACCTTAACATTTGTAGCTGTCATATAAGGCAATTCCTATAAAAATTGGACTCTATGCCCAGTATTAATCAACTAGATTTTTATATGACCCAAGTTTTAAGTTCCCCGTGTGAAGGTTATAACTTTTTTTTTTTTTTGTAAAAGTAAATATGTTTGTACTCATTGTACTTCTAGGGTTAGGGGAAACTCCATTTGGTTCAGAGATGGACCTTTTCAAGGCCTCTTATTTATAATTTGCATCTTAAATTAAAAATGTTAATTAATATTTTACAAACTTCACAACACACATTTTAGAACATCATGTATACTTATGAATTTTTATTTAATTTTTTTTGCAGTAGATCAAGTGGGACAAAGACTGATCAAGCTTCTACCTCGGCAAGTGTCCGGGACGAGAGACAATCCCTGCCTCCCAAGAAACGCAAGGCCTCCATTGAGGCTGCAGCTCCACCGGTGAGTACAAACAAGTTATCAGGCCCAAACTTTCATTTTCTCAGGCCAAGAATACAATACTTACTGTATCACTGGCAGGGACATGTTAGGACACAAGCTGTAGTGTTGATTTGCATCACACTTAAAATTCATAACCGATCTTCCTTCTTTGTGTGTAAATCCCAATTTAAGGCGTCGATTGATGAATGGGAGGGTTACATAACGATAAAATCAGGAGGTGATAATAATACTGGCCTGCCTCTCAGAACAGGGGGTGTTAATAAGCTATTCTATTCCCTCAACTCTGAGTTCCTTTGTTTGGAATCTGGGCTAGAGACAACATGTGGGGGCGGACAGTAGCCGATAATATTTTAGGAGATGATAACACAGGCAGGTCCTCCAACTCTAATTGTCTCTGTCTAGAATCTTCTGCTTTTGATGTTAAGGTGGCTATGCCTGAAATTGCTGACTCCCTAGGTAGGATAGAACACTAGGCTAAATTATGGTTTAATTTAGGATGTACACATACCTAGGTAATACTGGAGAAGAAATTGTTTAGATATACCAAGAGCATCAGTCTACTCTCGACCCACAGTGAAAGCTTGTACTTAAATATGTGTGCGTGTGTTTTTTAGTATTTTATCCAAACAATTTTAACTCAAGTTTCACTAAGTTAAGTTTGCTGGCCATTCCTTTTAACTTAAACCATTATAGTTATGTAAACAAAGGGAAAATGGTGTCAAACAGCTGTATTAAATCAAACATTGAAAGGAGGATAGAAGGCCTATACACTTACCAGAAAACAGTAGGCCTCAAAAAGTTCACAATTAAAACACAACAAACACACAACTATGAAATACTCAGGGTACATCAGTTCCTTTCTTCAACAGAAGATAGTACACAGACTGTGTTTTGTTATGTTTTAATCGTGAACTTAGCAACCTGCTTTGGTGGCCGGATGGTCTAACACGCTAATCTCGTGCAATGAAGGTGAATTTTCCTAAATGGTTTTCCTCTTTCCCTTCACATTAATGAAAGTGCACTTCCTCTAAATTAAGCCTTCCCAATCCCTAACTCATTAGTGTAATTAATACATAGGTGTATAACCTGAACAGGTAGTAAGACATGGTGCTTAGAAGAAAAAAGTGAACTTTGGAGCCTACAATTTTCTTTTAATTGTGTAGATCTTGCCCTTCTATCCTTTCAATGTTAAAATTGAATCTAAACCATTACTCATTATTTATTAATTTGTACATTTCAGGAATTTTAAAAACCTGAAATGTTTAAAAATGAGGTGGCCCAATGGCTAAATAATTTTATAATAAATGAAAGAAAAAGTAAAAATAAACTACTAAGAATAAATTTGATGAAGAAAACCTTTATAGGGAAATAGGAAAAATGTGGGAAAAATCCATTGCACAAAGGTGACATCTTCCTTTTTTCTGTCTTCTAAAGTAGAAGTAGTCACACGCGCATTTTAACACAAAACAATATTTCGGCATTGTTGCCTTTATCAAACACAAAGAAGAAAGAAGGGAGTACAGATAACCAAAACCTGAAATGAAAATGGTTGATTTTCAAAATTTAAAGAACTCTGATTATTTCTGTTGTAGCCAGAGAAAAAGGCATGCCCTGACGACCCCCAAATGCTCCTGAAGAAAGTTGATCTCGAGAAGTTCCTCTCCGTTGTTCATGGTGACATGCAGTGACGTGAAGTGACATATGATTGTATTATAATCTGACCTGTACTCCAGCTATAAGATTGTACAAGAGTCTAGATAAGAACTCTCTCTTCATCCATCACTTAGTCATTAATAAATATGACTTTGATCGATTTTATGATCATGTACAATCAAAGATTAAATTTACAAATATTTGGAGGTGTGAAAATGTTTATGTTAATATTTCAAAACTTTCAAATTAATTTTTATTTTATCTTGAAAATATAGTGGCCTTATTTCACAAATCAGCTTTCCATATAGAAATATGACAAACTTAATATTTGGTATTTTATATAATGTAGAACATGTATCAGTGGTCGCGTGGTTTAAGGTGTCACACTCGCAATAGACTAGATTGTCTGTAATGGGGATATTGGGCTTTGACTCACAGTTGGTTGTATTTAGATTGGTTGCCCCTTAATCATTTCCTTATCTCCCTTCACAGAAATTTGGTTACATTTCCTGTGATTTTTCTCTTCCCCTTTCCCACCACAGTACTGTTAATATCTGGATAGCCCAGGCAAGAAGTAAATTCATGGTGCATTTAAATTGTATAACCTTAATAATACACGAGAAGAGATTTAATACCATATTTCTTTGATTCCAAGATGTCATTGATTGTAAGACACACATTAATTTTTCAGTACCACCAACAGAAAACTTTAATCCTCCAATCTACATTAAAAAACCACAACACATAACTATGTAATTTTTGGGGTACATCAGTTCCCTTCTTCGGCAGAAGATAATAAAACAAAGATTGGACTTTGGAAACATGGTTAGAGGCTTATCATGATCACTTGGATTCTAAGTCTGTAGTCCATTCTTGTTTTACTCTCTTTTGCTAAGAAGGGGACTGACATACCTCAAAAATAAAAATTTCAGAGTTTTTTGTTTTGTTTTTTAATGTAAACTTTGAGGCCTACAGTTG
>JBCFYV010001001.1:19646142-19671894 GCA_039000515.1 Timema cristinae | reverse complement strand
TAAATTTTAAAATGATACACCTTAATTCTAAAAGAATATACATATTATACAAAACTTTTTTTTATATTAAATAGGACCTACATCAAAAATTCTATGCAATATTATAAACATACCATTACTTCCAAATCAACAAATAATTAGATATTATAGTTCAAATTTATATTTAAAGTACTGGGGAACTATTTTATTCTAAAATCAACAAGATTTTGTCAATAATTTGTTTACTACTTACTACCTGTTTGGGCTATACATCCGTACTAGTTTCACTAATCTATTAGGGATAAGGAAAGTTTAACATAAGTTTAGAAGAAGTGCACCCACATTCACGTGGAGGGAGAGTGGAAACCAATTAAGGAAAAATAACCCTCGGTGTACCTGACCGGAATCGAACCCTGATCTCCCATTTAACAGTCTAGTCTATTGCGAGAGCAGCACCTTGGCTTAGACCATGCGGATACCGAAGCGGGTATAAGACCATCTTGTTTATAGACGAGGTTCCACGAGTTGCCTCACCCAAGAGCCCATGGCCGCACAGTAAAAGGTGCCAGACTAACAATAGATTGGATCGCCAGTGACTAAGTAAGGTAAATGTTCAAATCTAGGCTGGATGTGTTAAGAGATGTTTTTATCCATACGAGATTTTGCACTTATCCTCTACTTGTTAATGTGTGTACACTTCCTCTAACCATACCTCTCCATCCTTTAACTGCGCAATACATTGCGTGGTTACCCCATGCAATCCTTTTCTTTGCTTCAAACCGACAGAAAAAAAAAATTCATTTTATTTATTCCGACCCAGTTTTTAATAAGTTTTAAAATCTAATAAAAAAAATTAAAATTCCAACTTTAAGGTGCACATATTTGTGCGCAGGGGCTAGTAACTTTAAAATGTCAGGCCTCTGCGTGCAGTCAATATCGCGCAATGCTCATGACAGACCAGCAAACTCTTAATTCTATAAATAAATAAGAGGTTTTAAATAATGGTTAAATGTTTTTCATCATGTTAATATATTTGAGGGATAAAGAACACCATAGTGAGTCAGATTTCCATATTTATATGAGTTTTGAAAGAGTTGTAAAACATGTACATATTTTGATTGAATAAAATGTGTTTAGTCTTTACCCAGATATTTTAATTTTAGTTCCCCAATTACAGGAATGAGGTTAACTCTAATTTGTCCTAGTAGAGCTACGGAAAGAGTGTAACCTATCCGTGTGCATCTCCAAAACATAGTAAACATTTTTTAGTGAAAATTAGCATATAAATTAGTGAATCAGATAGCCGAAGCTATCATCTATGCATTTTAGTGAGGCTTAACACCACTTAGATATCATATTCTTAAAATATGAGTGAAGAATGACTGTGGGCACAAGACGAATCCTGGATAGCTCAGTAGTAAGAGCATTGGCGTACTAAGCCGAAGGTCCCGGATTCGATTCCCGTGTCCAGATGTCATTTTTCAATTTTCAGAATATAATATATAAATTAGTGATGAGTAAATATAGTGGTTTTTTTTTATACTGACATTCAATTTACCAATCGATCAGAACCAGTGTGGCACAATTTTAAACTAACTAAACCATGGAATACCTTCTTTTTAATAAATAAAAGCAATTTAGTATTTGTATGGAAAATCCTGACAGCATTCTGTAAACAGTCTATTCTTTTAGCTTAGGATGGTGTTCACATACATACCTAATGTAATATGAAATCAGTGGCAGCTTGTGAGTGAACCTTAAGGGAGGGCGGGGCACTCTCTTAAAAATTGTCAAATCAGGTATACTAAAGGATACCAGTACAAAAAAAAATATATATATATATATAAAGGTTCTTAACACTATAGCGAGCACTATTCATACTATAAAGATAATAATTGGTTTATAAGTAGGTTTGTGGTTTGAAAGAAAAATTTAATCTTTTGTTTTCCTCTGAAATGAATTTTTCTCTTACTAGATTGTTAAAGTCTGATATCTTGCGAATTATCTACTGTTTTATAGACAACATGGCCAAAGCATTTAATCTGTATTAGCCCACGGTGTTTCTTAAGTAGGATTTGATTAACTTCAGAGTTGAAAAGCACCACTTTCTTTCTGAAGTAGTCATAGGAATACTGCTATGTGTTAGTCCGCTCAAGCCGGCGATGGCTGGATCAGTACCTTGGACATCAAGGCCGAGAGCAGTTTCTAGGTCGGTACCTAAAAAGCTCCAACCCCCATCTTGAAGGGTGGGATGATCTGGATCAGGCCGGATACCCAAGGAGGTGAGAATCAACTCCTTTCCCATACCAGTATACAGTGGTATGACCGGCACCGGGGATTTGTGCCTTCCACCTATCCAGGCTACTGTTTTATAGACAACATGGCCAAAGCATTTAATCTGTATTAGCCCACGGTGTTTCTTAAGTAGGATTTGATTAACTTCAGAGTTGAAAAGCACCACTTTCTTTCTGAAGTAGTCATAGGAATACTGCTATGTGTTAGTCCGCTCAAGCCGGCGATGGCTGGATCAGTACCCTTGGACATCAAGGCCGAGAGCAGTTTCTAGGTCGGTACCTAAAAAGCTCCAACCCCCCATCTTGAAGGGTGGGATGATCTGGATCAGGCCGGATACCCAAGGAGGTGAGAATTAACTCCTTTCCCCTACCAGTATACAGTGGTATGACCGGCACCGGGGATTTGTGCCTTCCACCTATCCAGGATGTTAACCAAAGCTATTCACTTCCGCTCACAGAAGCGATCTTACAACCTTCATTCTTTCCCATATGTATGGGAATGGGATTACTCCCATCGCGCGTGGGAAAGTAATTCCCCACTACTCATGCATACCAGTGGAGGCGCCCATGTTCTTCTAACTGTCCAGGTTAGCATTGGAGCTCTAAAACGGCTCACCACATGACCGGCGTGGCCCAGAACACCAAGGGCCAAGACCCAAAGGTCCATAACCCTAAGCCCAAAACCCCATCGGTCGACCAACGCCATCACTGGTCGGCGATTAAACTAACTGCCCCCCAGAGTCCAAATCATTTCTGGTCCGTCGCCACGAGTAATCTCGCAACATGGGCTTTCAGCCCAGCCCTGTGTACTACTTATGACGACTGATTTAAAGAATATATCGTGAGGCACTCGTTAAAAAATTAACCAAAACAAGAGAGTGCTATTTTCAAGCAAGTTAACAAACCGAGCAGTCAGTGTTACCGTTACAGAGTTATATATTTTCAGAACACTTGCTTACAAATTTCTGAAACATTCTAGAATATCTTTGTAAGACTAATAGTACTGTGCTAGACTGAAAATTTGTTTGTAAGTTGTACTATTTTTTTTATCATAATGCTGCATAAAAAGTAATGTTCTGTTATTGGTAGTTCAGCTGGTAATTTATGCTATATAAAATAGGTAGAAATCAACATTATTATTTATAGCAAATAGTTTATTTTTTACAAGTAGTGATTTAAAAAAACATAGCACACAAAATTATGTACAAAAAAAGGGGTAAATATGACTGTTATATCATTTAACTTTGTTAAAACAATTCTATATCTTTTTTTTATATGAAAATACAAACATCACAAGAAAACTATTATTAACATGCCTATTTCTCTCACTTAAAATTAGCTTGTACTTTCATTTATTTTTATATAGAGATTTAAATGACAAATAAAATAACTTTTTTACTGTACAGACATCACAAAATTCCCCCTTCAACTATTTTCTCATGTAAAATAAATTTAAGAAAACCATTCTTTGATTTTTTTTCTCTCCCTTGAATATCCAATTAATAATCATAATATGAAAGAAAATACAGAAATAAAAGAAGGAATAAATTATAGGATAAAGTATAGTTTGCAATTAGAAATATGTACACAATCAACAATTTACACTACTGTCAATGGACAAAATATTAAAGGCACCTTAAAGGAAACCTGGGCATTGTTAATGCATCCCTTGAGCAAGATGTTAATTTTGTGACTTTTCAAGAAGACATGCAAAATGTAAGAGAAAATAATTATTCTTAAAAAAGAAGAAAAGAAACAGGTCAAGTCCTAGTTTTCATAGCCAATTCTTGATTAATGTTGTTTTTATTTTCAATTAATCTCGAATCCTAATTTGAATATTTAATAAATGTTAGTTAAAGTGAAAATATTTAAAATTCAATCTAAAAACTTTGTTTAGAAGATTGGTGTCACTGAAAAAATCAATTTAATTTGTCATGTTTATTGTGTTATAAACAATAGACAACTTTTTTAGTAAAGTAATTATATTAATACAATTTTATTGTTATTTTTTGTAATTTTGTTACCTTCCCAACTACATAAATCTATTTACCAATTACTTAAAATTAGAGGTCTTTGAGCTCGATGTATTTAAATTGAGCCAATTTCAAGTGAGCTTTTCATAAAGCTACCAGGTAGTGGATAGAGTCTGGCTTGGATTGAAGAGATATCCAATTTTAAAACTTGATTATGTCAATAAAAACATATTTATGTATTAATGTAATTTAAATTTTTTTTTAAGAGATGGATAGAGATATATAAAATATGTTTTAAACTTGTTTTTAAATAGTTAATAGTTAAATAATAAATTATAAAATTAACTTTCAAATCTACTCTCAAATGGAAACCTCTTTTTGATTTAAAGGTGATTTAATTATATTTGAAGAAGGTACAGGAAAGGTGGATGGAAATATATAAAAGTAACCAACATAACAATGACTTTTACAATGAAAAGAAAAACAAAGTTCATTCTTTACATTGCTGGCACTAGACAGAGAAGTAATGGCTGCCTCTAAGGAAATTGATCATCACCGCCCAATCCCCAGACCTAGGTTTCATTCTACTAGGACTCATCAGAAGGGAGTGTGAATTGTGAAATGCAACTTTCTATTTGTTTTCCTCCTTTTAGGAAGTTGTGTTTCATAGAAGTGTCAATTAAATTAGTTCAAAAATTTACTGGTCCCATTTCAAGTTTAATTATTTTAATTCTCGGTTCCAAACTGTCCTTAAGACAATCAATCTATTCTTAAGCCAATGGACATCTACGAGAACACGCAAAGGAAAAAAAATATCATAAAAAAGTGTATATCTATCGAGTCAGAAGACATAAAAGGGTGCAAAATAGTTGTATATTAATTTATAAATCAATTTTGTTAATTATATACATTTCCAATGGTACTTTGAATCTTCGAATCTCTTGAATTCTGAAGTATATATGAGAGTTGAAAACATAAAATTTAAGATTAAAACATTTTAGAAAATAAATCTTAAATCCACGAATTTTTCTTATATATGAATAATGTTTTGTACTATATATAACAGCTCAAAAATGGCAATATTATAATTGGTAAATAATTGTAATTGTCAAAGCCGGAATTTTTTCGAAGCACAGTCGAAATTGATATTTGTTTTGAAGCCATGTCGAGATGTTGAAACTTCGCATACCCCCAACAAAAAACATTATTTACATTTAGGCATGGTACTATCTCTTTTTTTCTATGGTAATTGAAGAGTTAATGTTAACAAAATAAGAAATGAAGCAAAACAAAACATAATTTGAGAAAGCTAACCTCTTTTGCTTATCTCCTAAACTGTTGATTTTCTATGAATGCCTAAGTAAAATGAAGAACCAACTTCTAAATCCAGATTTTTTTAAAAGTTGATTAATTTTTAGTATAGAAAAAAATTGCAAAAATATTTTTTCTCACCTATAAAAATTGAAATATTGCATGGCTTCTTCAAATAAAAACACTACAGTGATATAATACTTACACTAATCAGCATTTACATTATCGCTGAGTCACTGTGAATCACATACAAATATAGTACATTTTATTAATATGTAAAAAGAACCCTAAAAAGATTACACTATTCATAAACAAAAGACATTCCTCTCAAAATGTTACATTAACCCTAAAGAGCAATCAACAACAATCATTGAAGCACTATAATAAAGCAAATAAATATTACTATAGAGAGATATTTAAAAAATAAGGAAAGTACATAGATTGATCGGTTTAAGAGCTGGTGTATTTTACTTTTTCTTTTAATAGTGATCACTGGCTTTATTGCAAATCATTAAATAAGTAGATTTAGAATAAGTGTTTTAAAAATCAATCTAATGTTGAATTAGCTAAAATATAGCATCACAATAACAGTACCAAGTAATTTTAAATTGTATTGACAACATATTTCCAGACCACAAAATCAACTATACATATAAATAAGGATTAGTTAAAACCCACATTAAGATATATAAATTATTAATCAGTCGCACACAATCTAATATATAATATATTAATACATGAACAAAAAAAACATATCTTATTAATTACATTCATTAAATTTAAAAATGACACCAGGACATGAGAATCAAACCCAGGACCTTTGGATTAGTATGCCAATGTTCTAACCACCGAGTTATCCAAGAGTCGTACTATGCCCAGGACCATTCCTTCACTCATATTGTATGGCAGAGTCTTTGATGTACACGCAGAAATCATCAGCTACATTTGAGTGATCAATAAAGATCACTAGCAACAGTCGCCTTCAACTCAGGAGGGCTTTATGTTGGCAACAGTACAGTGACAGTTTTATTATGTTTTGGACCTTATCAACTTACCAACCAATATAAGCAACCCACTTCAGCGAATGCATGGTCTAGCGCGCTACTCTCGCAGCATACTATACTGCCGATGACTGGGAGATTGAAGTTCGAATCTCAGTCAGGTGTACTTAGGGTGGTTTTTCCAAAATGGTTTTTCACTTTTCCTTCACAAAAATGTGAATACACTTCCTATAAAATAATCTTCCAAATCGCTTAAACTATTAGCGTAATTAGTACATAAGCATAAGAGGTAATTTTAAGTTTAGTATCTAAGTAGCAATACAATATTAACCAAAAATAATTTTAGGTGCTATAAATTATGGATACATTGGTTCCTTAGATTTGGAACCAATTTTGGTTTAAGAAAGTTAGATCTTAGTCATATTAGTAAAAAAAAAACATACTAATAAATGTGCACATAAAATGAAATAACTGAGAACAATCTTAAATTTTCAAGGTTAATCAATATTCTATTTAATACAATGATAAGAGATTTAAATAATGACTATTAAATAGTTAGTGATGTCCCTCATTTACATATATTGATTAAAAAACCAAATGGTTTTGGATTTGTTTGCGAGGTTAAATTGATGATGGAACGGGCAAGTGAAATTACATTTCTAAAGAAAAATAAATTTTAAGATAGAGTTATAATTTGTCTTCGAATCATAACAAATTCTTATGAATTTAGTCAAGACAAATGGAAGTTAGCAAACAATTGTAAGTTGAAGCTGTCAATTCAACTCTCAAAATATTGCTTGCTTAGTCTGTTACATATGACACACACTGTTTGTTACATGGGAGTAATTAGGTTATGAAAGGTAGAAAAGGATATTTTTATGATGAAAATGTTTTGACAACAGTACTAGGCTGAATCAGGGTTTAAATTATGAGAGATAGCCAGCACACTAACCAGTGATATTGGAGTAGTAATTGTGAAAAGAGGATAGAAGAATAAGAACTAAAAATTTATCAGTCAACTGTAGGCCTCAAAGTTTACATTAAAAAACAAAACAAAAAACTCTGAAATTTTTATTTTTGAGGTATGTCAGTCCCCTTCTTAGCAAAAGAGAGTAAAACAGAATGGACTACAGACTTAGAATCCAAGTGATCATGATAAGCCTCTAACCATGTTTCCAAAGTCCAATCTTTGTTTTATTATCTTCTGCCGAAGAAGGGAACTGATGTACCCCAAAAATTACATAGTTATGTGTTGTGGTTTTTTAATGTAGATTGGAGGATTAAAGTTTTCTGTTGGTGGTACTGAAAAATTAATGTGTGTCTTACAATCAATGACATCTTGGAATCAAAGAAATATGGTATTAAATCTCTTCTCGTGTATTATTAAGGTTATACAATTTAAATGCACCATGAATTTACTTCTTGCCTGGGCTATCCAGATATTAACAGTACTGTGGTGGGAAAGGGGAAGAGAAAAATCACAGGAAATGTAACCAAATTTCTGTGAAGGGAGATAAGGAAATGATTAAGGGGCAACCAATCTAAATACAACCAACTGTGAGTCAAAGCCCAATATCCCCATTACAGACAATCTAGTCTATTGCGAGTGTGACACCTTAAACCACGCGACCACTGATACATGTTCTACATTATATAAAATACCAAATATTAAGTTTGTCATATTTCTATATGGAAAGCTGATTTGTGAAATAAGGCCACTATATTTTCAAGATAAAATAAAAATTAATTTGAAAGTTTTGAAATATTAACATAAACATTTTCACACCTCCAAATATTTGTAAATTTAATCTTTGATTGTACATGATCATAAAATCGATCAAAGTCATATTTATTAATGACTAAGTGATGGATGAAGAGAGAGTTCTTATCTAGACTCTTGTACAATCTTATAGCTGGAGTACAGGTCAGATTATAATACAATCATATGTCACTTCACGTCACTGCATGTCACCATGAACAACGGAGAGGAACTTCTCGAGATCAACTTTCTTCAGGAGCATTTGGGGGTCGTCAGGGCATGCCTTTTTCTCTGGCTACAACAGAAATAATCAGAGTTCTTTAAATTTTGAAAATCAACCATTTTCATTTCAGGTTTTGGGTTATCTGTACTCCCTTCTTTCTTCTTTGTGTTTGATAAAGGCAACAATGCCGAAATATTGTTTTGTGTTAAAATGCGCGTGTGACTACTTCTACTTTAGAAGACAGAAAAAAGGAAGATGTCACCTTTGTGCAATGGATTTTTCCCACATTTTTCCTATTTCCCTATAAAGGTTTTCTTCATCAAATTTATTCTTAGTAGTTTATTTTTACTTTTTCTTTCATTTATTATAAAATTATTTAGCCATTGGGCCACCTCATTTTTAAACATTTCAGGTTTTTAAAATTCCTGAAATGTACAAATTAATAAATAATGAGTAATGGTTTAGATTCAATTTTAACATTGAAAGGATAGAAGGGCAAGATCTACACAATTAAAAGAAAATTGTAGGCTCCAAAGTTCACTTTTTTCTTCTAAGCACCATGTCTTACTACCTGTTCAGGTTATACACCTATGTATTAATTACACTAATGAGTTAGGGATTGGGAAGGCTTAATTTAGAGGAAGTGCACTTTCATTAATGTGAAGGGAAAGAGGAAAACCATTTAGGAAAATTCACCTTCATTGCACGAGATTAGCGTGTTAGACCATCCGGCCACCAAAGCAGGTTGCTAAGTTCACGATTAAAACATAACAAAACACAGTCTGTGTACTATCTTCTGTTGAAGAAAGGAACTGATGTACCCTGAGTATTTCATAGTTGTGTGTTTTGTTGTGTTTTAATTGTGAACTTTTTGAGGCCTACTGTTTTCTGGTAAGTGTATAGGCCTTCTATCCTCCTTTCAATGTTTGATTTAATACAGCTGTTTGACACCATTTTCCCTTTGTTTACATAACTATAATGGTTTAAGTTAAAAGGAATGGCCAGCAAACTTAACTTAGTGAAACTTGAGTTAAAATTGTTTGGATAAAATACTAAAAAACACACGCACACATATTTAAGTACAAGCTTTCACTGTGGGTCGAGAGTAGACTGATGCTCTTGGTATATCTAAACAATTTCTTCTCCAGTATTACCTAGGTATGTGTACATCCTAAATTAAACCATAATTTAGCCTAGTGTTCTATCCTACCTAGGGAGTCAGCAATTTCAGGCATAGCCACCTTAACATCAAAAGCAGAAGATTCTAGACAGAGACAATTAGAGTTGGAGGACCTGCCTGTGTTATCATCTCCTAAAATATTATCGGCTACTGTCCGCCCCCACATGTTGTCTCTAGCCCAGATTCCAAACAAAGGAACTCAGAGTTGAGGGAATAGAATAGCTTATTAAACCCCCTGTTCTGAGAGGCAGGCCAGTATTATTATCACCTCCTGATTTTATCGTTATGTAACCCTCCCATTCATCAATCGACGCCTTAAATTGGGATTTACACACAAAGAAGGAAGATCGGTTATGAATTTTAAGTGTGATGCAAATCAACACTACAGCTTGTGTCCTAACATGTCCCTGCCAGTGATACAGTAAGTATTGTATTCTTGGCCTGAGAAAATGAAAGTTTGGGCCTGATAACTTGTTTGTACTCACCGGTGGAGCTGCAGCCTCAATGGAGGCCTTGCGTTTCTTGGGAGGCAGGGATTGTCTCTCGTCCCGGACACTTGCCGAGGTAGAAGCTTGATCAGTCTTTGTCCCACTTGATCTACTGCAAAAAAAATTAAATAAAAATTCATAAGTATACATGATGTTCTTAAATGTGTGTTGTGAAGTTTGTAAAATATTAATTAACATTTTTATTTAAGATGCAAATTATAAATAAGAGGCCTTGAAAAGGTCCATCTCTGAACCAAATGGAGTTTCCCCTAAAACCCTAGAAGTACAATGAGTACAAACATATTTACTTTTACAAAAAAAAAAAAAAGTTATAACCTTCACACGGGGAACTTAAAACTTGGGTCATATAAAAATCTAGTTGATTAATACTGGGCATAGAGTCCAATTTTTATAGGAATTGCCTTATATGACAGCTACAAATGTTAAGGTTATGTGAAGTCCCTTTTTATAATTAGAAGCGAAGTCGAATCGAATAATATGATATACAAAGCCAACTCAAAGTTAGGATATATAAAAAAAATCAATACACGTCTTATACGTTGCATAAAAATGTAAATTTAATTATTATATATAATGAAAAAAATACTATCTTTCAAACAAAATTAATGTATTTCGTCATAAAACGAATTATGTTAACATTATTTTGGATTTTTTAAGCAAACTCTAATTTGTTATGGAAATAACAGCAGAAAATAAAAAAATAAACATGAATGTGTATTTTTAACTTTAAATATGTTTTGGTGAAGCTTTGTAATGATTGAATCTGGAATTTTATTTTTGAAACAAAGTCAAAGCGAACGAATATTCAAAGAAAAGTCAAGTTTTCGAAGCTTCACACAGCCCTAATAATAGACATACTTTTAAATATTTGTATGTCAGGTCTTATTACCTTCAGCTTTTAATTTATTATTATTTAGCAACGCAACTTACTACCTGTTTGGGTTATATGCTTAAGTGCTAATTACGCTAATGGATTAGGAAATGGGAAGGTTGAATTAGAGGAAGTGAACCCACATTTGCATGAAGGGAGAGTGGAAAACCATTTAGGGAAAACCACCCCCAGTTCACCCGACCGAGATTTGAACCTCAATCTCCCTGTCCTCAGCAGTCGAGCTCAACACGACAAGCGCGTTAGCTAACTATGCCACCTTCAGCTTTTAATTTAGATAAATAATGCTAACACCTATGTCACAACCCTGAGCAATGTTGGCATACTGGTTTTGTTTTAATTTTCTTGGAAGTATGTGCTTGAAAGTGCTGCCTTAGCAGATATGTAATAAATTAGAAATATTAAAGAGGAATGCTGACTATTCACAACAATGTTGCTCTAGTTGGGAAGATTGAGCAATTAAAGTGTTTATTTTGTTGACATCAGGTCTGACATATTATCATCAATTTCGAAGGAAGTTATGCTGCCTGACCCTGGATGATAGCAGACTAGATCTTTGGGTCATCGCCAACCGCCAAACCCAGCGTCCCGAGTTTGAGTTTTGTAGGGAGGTCCCAAGACATGTAATTCGTTCCATCAGTCGATAAGTCTTTACCCGTAATCTAGTTTTTCCGCAAGCGTCCAATCTCTTATATTCCTTTTATACTTCGTTTAGCATCACATTTTGTAATCTTTCTTAGCACTTATATCAAACCAAAATTTGTAAAACTACGTATTATTTCAAACCCACACAACTACCTTGCCGCGATCTAACCCCTCCCACAAGCTATCCTGACAGATCCAGCCCAGAGGAGCAGGTGGCGGGGGATGGAGGGGGTATAAGGGGGAGCTGAGGTTGGGTGGGGGACACACACTTATATAATAATAACAATTTTTATCATAGGTGAACACAAAAAACATACATTTATTGTTTTTATAAGGATATCCCTATGAAAATTGGATTGTAAAACTGATTAAATGCTTATAGTGAGAATATCATCGTCAACAAATATAACTTTGTAGCTTACACCAAAGTGTCATTGCATTGCGACTTCTTGACAGGTAGAGAACGAGAGGGTTTATGTTTAGAGTGGCTACCCACAAGGGCGTATGTCATCAAGTCGTCATCTTCCTCACGATCCGCTGAAATAAAATCAACAAAACTAAATTTAATGATGTATTGTGATCAACATATCTATGATTAAGTTATATTTTATCACTACATCTTACTACCTCGCAGGTTATACAATCTAAAGGGAGAGGGATTATGAAGGATGGTTTTAGAGGTAATCTACCTGCATTTGGGAAAAACCTTCCTCGGTAGACCCAACAGAGATTCAAACCCAATAATCACCATCAACTGAAGGCCAGTATAATACAAAAGTGACACCTTAAACTTTTTGGCCACATTATTTAGATATTTATTGTTTTCTATAGATAGTAAAAAAATGTTGATGCTATCATGCTTTGAACCTAAATACAATACTTTTTATTACAGAAGTAATTAATTGAAATCATCAAACAAAAGCATGATGCACTAAATGTATCAAAAATTAGGAGCTTAAAAAACCAAACTGATATAATTCTTACATGGACTGTCTTGTAGTCGAAATGGGCTCCGCTCTGGATGAAATGGACTTTTTTGTAACTGGAAAAGCTCTTCAATATCAGCCACACTATCCCCAGTGTAAGAATGGGCGCTGTGGCTATCATCAACATTTAAATCTTCTTCTTTTTTCTTATGCCTAGTTTTAATTGCTGGGGTTACTCGAGGTTTCATTCTATCAGGTGATGTGAAGGAATCTTGAAAAATGTGCCTCTCACATGAACTACGAGAGTAAACAATCTTCGGTTGACCCTCCGTCAAGTCCTCAGCAGAACCTTTTTTGACACGCCGGTATGTCGGCGTTCTACTTCGCCGATGAAGGTCTCTGTGCCACGATCGCTGCCGGTGGTATGGGGAGGAGGTGCGCCTTCGAGGACCTCGATATCGGCTTTCCCTTTCCGCATAGCGGGGCCCTCTTGGTTTTGATTTCTCTTCGTATTTTTTGGGTGGCCGATCATGATCAGATCTCCTTGTGTTTTTGATATCTCGTGTTTCCCACTCATATTCTTTATCCAGAATACTTAAAGGAGATATCATTTTGTTAGATTTTTTAAAAGCTCTGTTGACATTACTTCTTTTGCTTGCACTTTGAGAATAATTTAAATGACTCTTACAACTTTCTTGCTTATCTATATCTAGTTTTTTGACACATATACTTCTCAATCCAGTCCTGCTGGTTTCAATTTGTTTCTTGTTGATACTTTTGTGCAACAAAGATTCATCCATTTTAATCAAAAGTTTTGTGTCAAAAGAATGTTTTCGTGTGTTGGCCGCTTTGTTTAATTCATTGTCTTTGAGTGGAATGTCCTGCTGGCTCATCAGAGAGAACAGCTCAAAGAAGGGAGTGACTCGAGCGGTGACAACCATATCATCTTTGTCCTCTCCCGTTATCACAGTGCTGATTGAGCAGTTCTCGATAGAGTCAGGAGAAACACTGTGCTTACAAAGTGGGCCATCACCTTTGTAAATGACAGTAATGGTCTTTTCACAATTACTTGAAGCTTTCTCTGAAATGAATGGTACCTCACTGACAATTTCAATGTTTTTATCAGAATCTTTTGAAGTCATCAATGATTTAAAATGTTCTCTCTTCTGTGTTAAAGAGTTCTCAATGACTTTGGTCGATTTTAAATCGGGTTCTAACTGTTTTGACAAGTCTCGTTTGGTTTTACCATGAGTAGCCACTGGCTGACTGTCCAAAATTTTTAAAGGAGATTGTTTGGTTTTTGAAATACTTGTCTTAGTTTTATGAATAAGTTTATTTTCAGTTTTGCTACTACTGGAGTCCTCAAGTTTAGAATCATTTGATGTATTGTTTAGCTTTATATTATTTTTAGGTGTATTTTCAGTTAGCAATACATCATTTAACTTTGTTGATACATTAGTTTTCTTTTCTAAATCGACATTTTGTTTTTTGGAAGAGCCTTTCATTGCCATATCATTTTGTCTTGAAGATCCACTTTTATTTTTTTCTTGATGTTTTCTTTCTGTGCTTAAACTCTTTGTTTCATTTGGTACATATTCAGTTTGGGCAGACATTTGATGGTTTATTGAATGATCTATACTTGAGGTTATGGGTGCATTTCCTAGTATTTCTGAAACTTCTATGACTTTTTCTGAAGATATTTCTTCATTGCCACCTAATTTATCTGATGAACATTTCTCTTCGCCACCAAATCTTTCAATTATATTTTCTTTTTGAATAACATCAGTCTCCAAATAAGAGCTTCTTTCTTCTTGAAGTATTGGTTTATTTGGTTTAGGATTATTTTCTGAAACACATGTTTCTTCTAATGTAATAACTTGTTTCTCAGATAATGTGCAGGATTCATTGATATAATTTATAAGAGTCAAATGTGTTTGATCAGACAAGTCAGAATGTCTAACACCAAGTTTCTTCGATGTTGAATTGTTAAGCTCATTAGAATTTTTACATTCTTCTTGTAAAGTTGATTTGATTAAAGTGCTTGTTTGATTCACCCCATTTGTTGCTTTTTTTAGTAAGGGTATATCATTTCCAATTACTTTCGTACAAACTTTGCTAGCTTTACTCGAAGAAATACTACTTTTAGAAGATGTACTTTTTGATTCGAGTTTTTTACTAGACTTCTTTGAAATTGGAATGCTCTTATTAAGTTTCTTTGACAAAGTTTTTTTAGGTGATTTTAACTTAATTGGTGAAGTTGTTAGAATATTTTGCAAATGACTTGCAGAAGAAACCAATTTGGTGTCGCTGACAGAGTCATTCATTTCTAAAGTTGTCATATTAGTACACCCTAGTATAATATTGTTTTTAGTTGTTGGAGATGAGTATGATTGAGTATCTTCCTTCAAACTGATGTTGGTGACATTACTAATTTCAAGAGTATCTTTGAGTTTGTTAGGTGTTTGCAACATTTTATTCCTTTTAAATTTCTCTCCGTGTATCTTAGCAAGTTGCAGTTCTACTCTGGATAAAGGTGTTAGTCCACCAGAAGTTTGTGAAGTCCCTTCAACTTCATCGTCTGAGCTAAGGTGGAGTGAAGGAAATTCTTCTGGACTGCTCAATAAACTACTTTGAAGAGTTTTTAATGGTGTTTTCATCAAATTCTGAAAATCCTTTTGTTGTTGAAATCTTTCCAATGTGGATAAAGTGGATTGTTCATCTGGATGTCTCATTTCTTTAAAATGGCACTCCTCTCCTTTAGAACATATCTTAGAAATTTCAGTTTGTTTGTCTTCAAGCAAGGGAGCCTCCACAACGGGTGGATTTTCACTCGTCGATTTTGAGATACTTGCTTTCACTTTACTAATCTGAGGGTTTTTCAACTTAGCAAGAGTTCGAGTTCGTTTATCTTCCAGCTCAGAAAGCAATTCCTTGTCTCTTTTAGTTTTAAAAACTTCATTTTTATCTACGTTTTGGGCAGTTTCTTGGACAATGCTGGCAATAGTAGAGGTTATTGTGTCAGTGTTTGGGGAAGGACTATCCAAATTAGTTTCTTCAGAAATTATGCCTTCAAAAGACGAAGAGGAGCTTGCTTCATAGTTTAACGTTTTTAATGCAGGTGTAATAGAATGTTCCTTTTCATCGTCTTTATTTTTTAAAATACTTTTTGATGACGATGCTTCGTTTGTGTTTGAATGCATTTGTTTCAAAGGAAGCTCTTTGTGTTTACTTTTATGAATTTCATAATTAACTGACTCTAAAGAAGAAAAACTTGATGATGATGTTTGGATTTTAAGAGAAGCTCCACCATTACTATTATCAGATGAATCAGATGAGATTTCAAACAGCCTTCTGCTCTTAGCTGATTTTAGTAGAGGACTGCTTGTCACATTATCAAATGTCAATCTGTTAGTTTTGCTTTCATTTAATTGGGGTTTGCTTCCATCTTTAATCTTGCTTTGCTCATTTTTATCTAGCTCTATATTATGACTATTGTCTTTACTAGAAGCTAAGCTAATGGCATATTCTGCGCGTGCTTTGTTCAAGAATCCACTTATCAATTTTGTTTTGTCCTCTGGAGAAATTACATCTTGAATGATTGTTTGAACATTTTTTTTACTATTTCTATCTTTTGTTCTAGATTGTCTTCTATATGATCTTTTAGGAGAGTAAATTTTTTTAGTTTCCTTGATGTAATAGAGAGAGGTACGTGCACATCTTTCACTCGGCTTATCATTAGTGGTTTTCTGTTGCTTATCAGAAATCACCATCTCTGTGATTGGTTTGTTTTTGTTTTCATAATCAGGTGCGATATTTGGAAGCGATTTAGACTCACCACTTGTTTCTTTTATACAATTTTCAGTTACTTGATTGGACTTGGATTTGACACTAGATGTATTTTGTTTGTCTATACCTAAACTCAACACACCATCTGATTTATCAGTTCTAGACTCTCCAAGAGCAGACACTTCAACCAAAGTTGTGATTATGTTTGTTTTAATTGATGATGATGATTGCCCATGAGGTTTATCTTCTAAGACTTTATCAATTTCTTCTCTTTCTTTGGCTTTAGGGGATACTCTAATATTACTTTCTTTAACATCACAACACTCATTTAGCACTGGCGGTGATTTTAAATTATCTGCCTCAAGGCTTTCTGAGTCACAAATATGTTTATTTTCTTGACTGGAAACAGTTGGTATTTCCTTTTCTTTTGTTTGTTCATTTGACTTTTCCGCCTTGTTCACATCTGTATTTTCTTCAATTCTGCAGCATTCCTCAATAAGCACTTGTTCCAAACTACTGTTTGGAGGATCAATCTCTTCATTAGGTTTGTAGTAAGAAGAACATGAGGAATAGTCAGTAGGTCGAGTAGAATATTCTTGATCTTCAATATTTCCTTGGGGACTTGACCTTGGGGTGAGAGGCACATTCGGTGTGCGTGGGAAGCTTGGAGTGTCAAAAGAGCTTTCGTAGCTACAAATCTGCTCTTTCAAAAACTTTGTGATGGGCGTGTCCTCAACAGCTCTTGGACTTAGCACACGAGGAGTCAACGGAATTAAAGACGATATATCAGATATATGTGGCCCTGGTTCTGTGAGATTTTTTTTCATTGGAGTATCCAAAACAGGAGATTTAGTGATCTTTGAAATCAAATTAGTCGGTTTATTAAATGATTCATTTGGATGATCTGTTTTTATATTTGAATTGCATTTTAAAGGTGTTTTGAATGAGATGGGTTTATCTGGTGTGGATAGTTCAACATTTGAAACATTAGTTATAGATGGGCTATCTATTTTTAACAGGAGTGAACTCTTTGTAAAAGTGTCAGATTTAACTGTGGACACACTTGCGACTACTGCTTGACTTGTTACAACATTTACAGTCGTCATGTCAAGTTTCTGACAAGCTTTAAGGTCTTGTTTGACAAACGTTCTTTTCGCTGCCTTTAAATTAGTGGGTGACTGTATCACTTTGGCGCAAGTATTATCCAACTGAGTCATAAGTACCAATGGGGAATCTACATTTAAAGCTGTATCCTCTAACAATATTCCAACTTGTTTTACCTTGTCTGTATTTTCAGACTTTGGATTTATCAAATTATTCTTATTTGAGTCTTGTAAAGTACTTTTTGATGCATCAGAATCTTCGTTTTTCTTATTTTCTGCACATTTATTAATGTCTTTTAACAATTCCTCGTTATTTAAATTATTGCTCTCAACCTCGGGGGCATTTGAACTACCTTTGGGATGCTCTAAAATTATATTTTGACTATCTTTATTTGTTAGTATTTGAGTATCTTTGTTATCCACTTCCTGTGTTGATATAATTTTATCCTCGGGAACAATTGTTTTTTTTATATATTTAGTTCTTGGATTACTTTTACGTTGAACATTTTTTGACATATTTTTCTTGGTACAAGTCTTATTTTCCAACTTTTCTTTTGTTAATTTCCCTTGCGGAGACAAATCTTTACTAGCTTGTAGTTTCTTACCTTTGGATATTCTTTGTCTGCCTTTAGGTGGTGTGGTGGTTACCAAATTATTTATATTTTTATCTAGTGCAGAATTCTTTTTTTAACAAGCTTTGTTTTAGGCGATTTTGGATGAAAATTAGAAGTATTATTTATAATTTGTTCATTTTTATCATTAGGAACAACTTCAAGTGTAACCTGAGATTTGAGAGAGTTATTTTTGTCTTCAATAGTTTCAATACCATCACTACCTTCAAAATCAGACATAATGTTTAGTCCTTCTTCTAATTTTCTAACTTCTTCTGCTGTGACTTTCCTTGAATTTCTCTTTGCCGCTTTGTTTGCTTTACTCTTAACACTT
The DNA here is from genome assembly GCA_039000515.1 of Timema cristinae. NCBI lineage: Eukaryota > Metazoa > Arthropoda > Insecta > Phasmatodea > Timematidae > Timema > Timema cristinae. The sequence goes on along the minus strand of JBCFYV010001001.1, from coordinate 19,653,371 downwards.
CTTTTAACAGGTTTCTGAACACTTCTTTTAACAGGTTTCTGAACACTTCTTTTAACAAGTTTATGAACAGTTGTTTTAATAGGTGGCTCAGGTTCTGTATAATTGGGTACTAAATGAGCCCGGAGATCTGCATCCCACATATCACCTAACTTATTTGCAGCTGGGGAACTTATTTTTTGTAGTTTATCCTCATTATTACTAGTTGATTCTACATATTCATTTTTCCGGCTGCTAGAAACACCAATTCCTACCAAATTATTGTTAGATCCTTGTTCTCCACTTTCTGTTGCGGGGTGATTCAGGAGTTTCTGTGAAGAATCCTCGAATATCAACCCCGCACCAGTAACTTTATCCCAGCCTCCACTGAGGGAAGGGACTGGACTTCTTGTTGCAATGGGGCAAAATGCATCGACTTTAGTCGAAGAGGTATCTTTAGTAAGGAGGGTATTTGTGTCGGAATTCCCTGTAGGCGAATTTTCTGGGGATTTAAATAAAACTGTTGATGTGGGGTTTTCAGCTGGAGCTTTGAACAAACATTGATTTTTCTGACTGTTGACCACCATTGAAGGAGACTTGAAAAGACTCGCCCTGCGAATAGGTTTGGCTGACCGTGGCGATATTTTCTTACCCGAGGCTTTAGGAGATGTGAAAGACTTCCTCATGTTAGGAGTGAGGCTAAATTTAGGCGGAGTGCTAAAATCCAGGGCACGAATGTGATTTCGTCTTCTCCTGGGTGTGCTCAGACTTAGCCGCCTAGGATTCACAGTTTCCTGCTGCGACTCTGTCAAGTTGTTAGGTGTCTCCCGCGGTGCCTCGGATATCTTTCCATCACTTCCCTCCTTTCGTTTGTCAATGGGCGATTTTCCTCCCCCGGTGCCATTGGAGATATTAGTCTTGCTAATGTTGACCAAAGTCATTAGTTGAGGACTCAGCAACCTAACAGAATCATTTCCTGCTGGAGTTTTTCCACTAGAATTGGGAGTTGAGGGTGCCCTGTTTTTGTAGGGGGACTGAGTGAGATGCAATGCACCTAGTAACTGTTCCCTTTTTTCTTCTTCCTTATCTTGCAACTCCCCCTCACTAGCTCCTGGTATCCCTTCTGTAATACTTTGTGAAGGCACGTGAGTTAAAGGGCTGTCCAGAATCTTAGGAAGACTCAGCGTGCAAGTGTTGGTATCCGAGATATGAACTATGTTTAAGGCATTTGCCGTAGAACATGATGCAATATCTTCTATGGGTTTGGATAATTTCTTTGTCTGAAGCTGGGTTGGAATCGACTTGTGTGCTAAGAGTTTGGTCGAATTTGCAATCCTGCTAGTCGGTGGTTGCAGTGCAAGTTTTCCTATTTCGCTAGAGGTAATATTTTTTGGTGGATGAATACTGCTTGTCATTGTATTTTGTGACATGCTCATTAGTGGATGCTGGTTATCTGCTGTGAATGTGAAGGTGGGCTTAGGTAAGATATTTTGAGTTCGCCTTTTCTTTTTGCTTGGTGCAATGGCAATCGGTTTCTTCTTCTTGGCTGGGATTATTTTGAAGGGAACAACATGAGTAGTAGGGTCTGAAAAAGAACAACAATTATTATGTTCATTTAGAATTAAGGCCTTGTTGGTGGTCCAGAAACTATTATTATTATTATTATTATTATTATTATAGGATGAACTCGACCAGGCCCCAGACCAGTAATTTAGCACTTAACTTAATGTATGAATGGATTATAATTAAGAGTGTTAACATTTAGTTAAACCTTTTATTTTCTTTTATCCTATTAACTTTATATTTCCTCTTGTTAATATTTTTTTTTCCCAAGATTCAGATTAGGATTCAAGATTCAGGATTTGAAGGTAAATTGGAGATTTGGATTCGTAACATAGTGGATTAAAACCAACTCTGTTTAGAATTCTAAAAAAATATTCATAAAATTACAATATATTAGGGCTCTGCGAGTACTAGGATTTCGAGCTTCAAGCCGCGTTCGTACTTTTAAGTTCGAGAATGAGATTGAAGGTTTTGTAGGCTCATCATTTTCGAGCTTTCACTTGATGTACTTAATAATCAATTTTTTAAACACAATAGTAAGCATAGGCTATTTAATTGATATATTATCAGCATTACCTCTTATAAATCATTCAATTACTTAACAAATTATTATATATCTCAATAAGGAAAACCTCTTTTCGCTTTATGAGGCAATTGCATTATATTTGGAAGAAGGTACAGGAAAGGTGGATAGAAACATATAAAAGGGACAAACACAATATGGCTTTTACAATGAAAAGAAGAACACAGTTCACACTTTACATTGCTGCCACTGGACAAAGAGGTAATGAATGGTTGCCTCTTAAAGAAAATTGATCGTCACCACTCAATCCCCCCCCCCCGACCTAGGTTTCATTCTATTGGAACTCATCAGGGAAGAGTGTGAAACGCACTACGTAACTTCCTACAACGGGAAACCAAAAAACACAAAAGGGAAATAAATGGAAAATTGTAAAGAATAATAGGACACATAGATAGGAATATGTAAAAGGAATAACATAAAGGACATTGGATGTGCATATATAATATTTCAATAAGGAAAACCTCTTTTCGCTTTATGAGGCAATTGCAGCAGTGTAAAGTGTGAACTGTGTTGTTCTTTTCATTATAAAAGCAATATTGTGTTTGTCCCTCTTTTATATGTTTCTATCCACCTTTCCTATACCTTCTTCCAAATATAATGCAATTGCCTCATAAAGCGAAAAGAGGTTTTCCTTATTGAAATATATTATATATTCACATACAATGTCCTTTTCCTGTGTTTGTCATTTATGTTTTACCTTTTACATGTTCCTACCTATGTGTACTATCATTCTTTGCAATTTTCCATTTTCTCACCCCTTTTTTTTTTTTGTTTCCTCTTTTAAGAAGTTGCGTTGCGCGTTTCACACTCCTCCCTGATGAGTTCCGATAGAATGAAACCTAGGTCGGGGGATTGAGTGGTGACAATCAATTTTCTTTAAGAGGCAACCATTACCTCTTGGTCCATTAACAAATTATTAAAAATCAATATCAATGTTCACATTAATAATGTAATAAAGCTTTGAAACCACTTTCAACCAGTAAATGTATTCAATATTGTCGTACATTTTGAATTATACTTGATTGAAGTTGTTTACCTGGATTGCCATGACAAAGCAATGAAAATAAAAATAGCTAAATATATTACTAAATAAATGAATGATTCTTTTTACTACTTTTACCTGGTCCCTTTCTAAAATAATCATTTATGCCAAATTAAAAATGAAATATCAAGAATATATTATTGTATTAAAAGTTTTCACAATTAAGATATTTAAAACTAGTATTAATACGATTAGCTACAAAATTAGCACTAGTTTAGTTGCTATTTAGTTATAGAATGTTTGTTAACCTGTCTAAAATCAATATAGATCTCATTTATTGCAATACATATTTCACCAAACTTACCACATTTATATTAAAAAAGAATTTACCATTTCATATCGTTTGCTAGATATATTGTTTTAGTCATTTTATTTTTAATTTTAAAGTATGAGCATCAATTTTTATAAGCATTAAAAATCGAATTGAAGTAAATTTCTCAATAAAATAATGTCTAACGAGAGCCTGTACAACGCACCTGTGCAACTGAGCATAGAGGAATGGAAATGGAACAGAATACATGTTCATGCACGATTACACTAAGGAATAATAAACAAAATATTAAACACTTCAAATTTTTAAATGTTTATGATTTTGTGTGTTCCTATAGGGTAACTGAAGCATATTTTGGGGAAATATTAGATTATTAAAATATCTATTTTATTAACTTTTTATCGAGACCGTGTAGAAACACTCTACAATAATGTAAAGTGAAAGTGAAGGAAGCCAACCTGAAAGGATAGTTAGGTTTGGCCTAGATATAAACAAACACACTTCCCATTTTTTCAAATTTCCACAGTTGCACATTGTTTTGAATTTTTGGAAATATTTATTTTTCATATGAATTAATGAAAAAGTAATATTTATGTAAAATCAAAACAAAGTGCTACTGTAACAGATTTGAAGAATTGCTAAGTGTAAAAGTGTTTGAAGAAATAAGGAAAGAATTGTGTTTTTCTATCTAGGACTAACCTATCATTTAAGGTTAACTTCCTTCACTATCACTTACGTTACACTAATGTGCAGTGTTTCTACACTATCTTATTGTACATTTCCAAGCCATCATGCAATTGTTCATTTTAGTAATTTGTTTATAATTGTTAGTGTAATTTTAATGTCCTTTAAAAGACATGAGTGTTGAAACCATTTTGACTAATTTTTCTATTAGGCCCTATTTTTTTAGTGTTATTTTTAATTTTTTTTTGTGTTCTTATTTAAAAATTTTTTAATATGTATGAAATAAAGTGCATTGCGCAAAAACAATTGGTAATAAATAAAATGACATAATATTAGGAAAATGGTATAGCATAAATAAAAGTAAAAATACTAACACATATTTACACACACACCAATATTTCGATGCTATAATAGCATCGAAATATTGATGTCTGTGTAAATATGTGTTGATTTTTTTACTTTTATTTGTGCTCTACCATTTTTCTAATATTCTATCATTTTATTTATTATCAAAAATCTTTTTTAAGTGTTATTTCTAATTTAAAACCCGATATTTCTATTTATTAACTTTTTTCTAAAAGTATTTATATTTATAAAAATGAGTGTCATTCATATTTTAAGAACATGTGTTTTAGTATATTTTTAAACCGAAATTTTGAAAATATGATACCTATTTACATTAAAAATAATCAAATATATACTCTTAACATTTTAAAATTATGAATATATTTAAACTCGACTCTAACACAACAGCTTTTAGAAATACTTGACCCGAATTCGACTCAAAAGAAAAAAACTCAAGCTCGTAGACCCCTACAATATATTATTTTAAAATGGAATTGAATGTGTGATTATGTAAATAATTTTGAATAAATGGTTCAGATAAATATATATAAAACTGTATATCTAGGCTATACCATAAACTATACCATATTAAAGTAAATAATTTTTGCAGCAAATAAAAACACAATTATTGTGGCCATATTGGTAAATTTACTTAGGATATCTGTCATTGATAATATAAGTCTCCACTATTTATTAAGAAAACCAATATCTGTCATTTTTTTAACATTATTTCATAATATATAGCTCTTTAAGAAAAACCGCTTTCACTTTTTGAGGTAAATTTGGTTATATACGGAAGAGAGTACAAGAAAGGTGGATAGAAACATATAACAGGGAAAGAACACAATAGTATTTTTATTATTATTATTATTAGCACCGCGTCTTACTACCCGTTCGGGTTATACGCACTTTCGCTAATGTGTAATGGTAGGGTGATTGTGAGATGAAATGAAGGACCTACAGTTTAACGTGGAATCCGAACCACGGTGGTGGCCTGGCATTCCACACATTCACAAGATGTCTTGACAGAGGTGTAGGAAGGGTTTGGAAATCAGATAAATCTGTGCCGGGACCGAGGTTTGAACCCCGGCCGCCAGCACAGAAGTCTGACACCTTACCCCTGGACCACCAGGTCACCCTAGTATTTTTACAATTAAAGTTCTAGCTTTATATCGCTGCAAAAGGACAAAGAGGTAATGGCTGTCTCTTGAAGATAATTGATCATTCACGCACAATATCCTGACCTAGATTTCATTCAAAAGGAAGCTATTACTTTTATGTCTTGTGGCGACAATTTAAAGTGTGAGATTGTGTTTTTATTTTCCTTATTAGAGGCATCTTGTCAATTTGTTTTTGTTCCCTTTTATGTGTTTCTATCAATCTTGTCTGTGTTTCTATCCATATTTTATGTGTTTCTATCTATATTTTATGTGTTTATATCAATCTTTTGTTTGTTTCTATCCATCTTTTGTGTTTTTCTATCCATCTTTTGTGTGTTTCTATCCATCTTTTATGTGTTTTTATCCATCTTTTGTGTGTTTCTATCCCTATTTGTGTGTTCTATCCATATTTTGTGTGTTTCTATCCATATTTTGTGTGTTTCTATCCATCTTTTGTGTGTTTCTATCCATATTTTGTGTGTTTCTATCCATCTTTTGTGTGTTTCTATCCATCTTTTGTGTGTTTCTATCCATCTTTTATGTGTTTCTATCCATCTTTTGTGTGTTTCTATCCATCTTTTGTGTTTTTTATCCATCTTTTGTGTGTTTCTATCCATCTTTGTGTGTTTCTATCCATCTTTTATGTGTTTCTATCCATCTTTTGTGTTTTTTTATCCATCTTTTGTGTGTTTCTATCCATATTTTATGTGTTTTTATCCATATTTTGTGTGTTTCTATCCATATTTTGTGTGTTTCTATCCATCTTTTGTGTGTTTCTATCCATCTTTTGTGTGTTTTATCATCTTTTGTGTGTTTCTATCCATCTTTTGTGTTTTTCTATCCATCTTTTTTGTGTTTCTATCCATATTTTATGTGTTTCTATCCATCTTTTATGTGTTGCTATCCATATTTTCTGTACCTCTTAGCAAGAATAAAATATATTATTTCCTGATGACTTGGAAATGTATAATAAGAGTGTAGAAACACTGAACAATAATTTAAAGTGAGTGATAGTTAAAGAATCCAACCTGAAAGGATAGTTAGGTTAGGCATGGATAGGAACAAACACACATCTTTCTTCATTTCTTCTTACACTAAAAAAAAGTCCAAAAATCAAAAAATTGTGAAGAAGTGGGAAGTGTTAAATTATTTAATAAGATATTGTCAGCTTCACGTGCATATTTTTATTTGGTAACATTGAATTACAGTAAAAAAAAAATATCAACTTTTAATTTGAGATGGGTTCAATCCTAATTTTCTCGAATCTGAATATTAATTTTACCTACAAATTCTGAATATGGATCTCAGAAACATGATGGTTATAAAAGGCTAACCTTTCCACATTAGTATAACTTTTCTTCTGCAAATTGATTTTCTTCACGTTAATCTTTATTTAAAAACAAAATGATATTTTTTTATATTAAGGTGAATTCATACACAGTTAAACATCAAATAATTGGTCTGGGATCAGTTTGTTGGCTTTGGCCTTTTTACATAGTTTTAAACATCCAGTAAGCATCATGAAAACTATTTTTTTTAAATGTCTGATTCAAAATTTGTAAATAGAAATTTATTAGTGATCTGTGAGTTCCTGTCAGTGGAAAT
>JBCFYV010001001.1:19624232-19646042 GCA_039000515.1 Timema cristinae | reverse complement strand
TAAAACCATTTTATTTTTAGTGGAAAAAAATTATTTTAGATCATTACAGATTAATATTTCAAATTATAACGGGTGTTGCAAAAACCAAAACTTGATACACACGCCTTTCATTAACGATTTTTTTTTTTCCCCCACAAGTCTAATTGCTGTCTGTTTCTGGCGTAGAGCGCATGCGTTGAAATACGATAAACACTTGTTTGAAATATTTCGTTTGAATTTATTGGTCCTCTGTGCCAAAAGATTTTCGGGAAGGGGAAACAAAAGGACGGTTGAACTTAACGAAAAGTCGCGCCATTAGGCGAAAATCTTATGATTGGCTTAATCTCGTCACTTGACCCTTTTTGTTTGCGCTGTTTTCGGCAAAGTGTGAACCCGCGTTAATATCCGAATCATTTTCAGATTTTCCGGGGTTGGGTTCCCAACCCAAATTCCCTTGTTTGGGGGGTTTAAGAGGGGTAATACCCCAGTTTTACGTCATGTTATTAAAATAAATTGATGCGCTGTGAGTGAGCAGGCTTTAGTGCGTCGTGAGAAAGGGTAGCTCTGACGTAGCCTGTTGGACGGTGTTTAAAAAAGTGTAAATAATTTAAATTTTTGTTTTAAATTTTTTTATAATAAATAATTGATTTTTTTAAAAACCTTTACACGAATTTTAAATGGAGGGGTAATTTTTTCAAAAATGAAAAAATAAATCAAGTTTTTTAAAAATTTAATTATAATAAAAAAAATACTTTTTTTCACAATTTATATTGTTTCCAAAAAAATAAAAAGTCGTCAAAGATGCGATAGTCAAATATGGGATGGGATCGGGGGGGTTTTTAAAAACATTTGGAGGTGAGTGTATTGTCTTTTTAAAGTCGATAATTTGGGGTGGTTTTAGAATTTTCCCATGTCGTTGATATATTTTTTCAAGATTGTACAGAGTTTTTTTTTTTCTCCGAGAAGGTAATAAATTTTTTTTTATCACTAGACACAATTTCCACCCCGAAAAGTTTTTTCCCCAAAACGATAAAGTCGTCCAGGGGGATCGAAGTTTACCACGTCTAAACCACTCGGACCAAAACGGCTTTTTCTTTACGAAAAAATTTCCAAATTGGGGGAGGGTAGATTAACATTAAACTCATGAAAACATCGTAGCGAAAAAAGGTGCGGTCGGGAAAAACCCAACCCACTTTTTGTTCTTTTTGTCGTTTAGGAGAAAGTCGGGTTAGAAACGAGGGGGTTCGCCCTATTACAGCTGACGTTTTCTCGTGTCTGCGTCTAGATGATGCCTGAAATCAACATCGCCAAAAAAAGCTAGTATGGGGTCGTCTGTCGTCTCGGGTGATTGGAAAAAATTTATAAAATTTCTCGGCGCTGTGAAATTGACCATGTGCCAAAGCATTTGCTTTTTTTAACCGCCGGGGTGTATCGTGAAAGGGCGGTACCCCCAACAATTTGGGGTTGATCAAATAAACAAAGGGACATTTTATAGTTCACGAGGGGGTGAATGTGTCCTACGTAGGGGGGATGAATGCCCGGGGCCGGTAAGGGGAAAAGAAATTCCCTTTTTGTTTTTTATTGCTAAGGACAAGCTTTATTAAATTTTGTTTAAAATTGCATCCATTTGGAGTAAAAAAACCCGGTGTTTTTTAATTTTGATACACGGATTGTTTCTCGTCGATAAAAAACTAGGGCTATGGTGTTCACCCCCCCTTTTTTCGAGTTTACGATAAATGAAAAATAAAAGATGGCGACAGAGATGTTATATTCAGAAAATTGAATAAAAATGATTAAATAAAATTTTAGAAACCTTTTATATCTAAGCTGGAACACCCTCTGGGCCCCCTGCTTTAATTTTGGGGACAGGGGCCAAAAAGGAGTTTGAACAGGGAGGCCAGCCGGTCGTTTTTAACAATCGGGGGTGGACAGGTCGAATCTCGTCGGCTCCACGGCCCTTGGCAGCGGAAAAACAACAGCAATATGGCCGCACACACGGAGGCATCCCTGGGTCGTTTGGGTTGTACCTCCATCGTGTCGAGTTTTTTTTTTCAAGAGTCTAGTCATGCTAAGCTCGTGTCTGGTAGTACAAATATCCCCAAATTTTTGGAAAAAATATAGAACCCCCCAAGGGGAGCCGGGGGTTTTTGTGTGGGGTCAAATTGACCAAATAAGGCGGGACGGGTGAAATTTTGGGAAATTGGCCCCGAGGAAATGTCCCTTTTGTTTGAAATTTTGCCCCGCAGCGTGTGTTATTTGTGAGAATTCAGGGTTTTTAAAAATTTAAATTTTTTCACTCCATTAATCAAAAGCACCCCCCCTCGTACTCAGAGAAAAACAAACAGGTTAAGGCGGTGTCAAGGCTGTCTAAACTTAATCAAATCCCCACTTCCCCCTCTGTCTAAGGTGGGTTCGAGTCTGTTGCCCGTGGGAGTAAGTCGAAGGGCCCAACAAAAAGTAACCTTTATTGAAATGTCTGCGTGTTAAATGGCCGTTGTTCTGATGGTTATGCCCAACCCCGAAAACAATGTATCATGGCGAGGGTGGACGTGCCGACGTTTGTCAAAATTTATCAAAAGGGCAAATTTTTTTGGGATTCCCATTTCATAAGGAAAAGATCGGGGTTTTCTGTGAATCGTTGAAACGGATCGTGTTAAACTCCCCACAAAGCCTCTTTTGCACCATGTAAATTAAAACTTTTTTGGGATAACCCTTGAATTAAAATTTTTTAAAAATCACAGATTGGACCCTTTTGGGTACGGTCAGATTGACGCCCACCCTTAGGTGGTATTGGGCCGGTTTCGAAACGTGTCTTTTCTATGGATAAAAATAGTCGGGACATTCCACGTGTTCAAAAAGGGGTGGGTCAAAAATTCGAAACCGTCGTCGGTTTTTTAAATTGTCCTTTTTTTGTGAGCAGATAAAACTTTTTTGTTGCAATTAAATTTAACGCGCAACGTTTACTTTTTAAAACCTTTGGAAATTTTAAAAATGCGCGTGTAAACGTCCCCCCAAAGTCGACGGTTTTTTTAACAATCTATCTGTGGCGACCCTTTGTTCTTGTGGATGCGGGGGTTTTCCCCGTTAGCGGCAGGGTATCAAAAAACCAATACCTTCACGGGTGGGTGTCGGAGGGTCTCTACGTAATTTTTTAAAGTCTCTAAATAACCCTGTGGGCATGTTGTCAGTCGGGGTTTTAAAAATAGGTTTTTCGTTGGGGGAGATTTGATTTGACTGAATAATGAATTTAACAAGTTTTTTGACGCAGCGATTTTATTGTCGCCTGCGCCGGGTCCGTCCCCCCTCACCAGATGAACAAGATAAAATTTAATCGAAGAGAGGCCCCGAAAAACTCCCTCCCCGGGAAAAAAAACTCCAACTGAGCGTCTTGTCACGGAAGTATGGGTTTGTATTCGACCATTTTATTTTTTTTTTAATTCCCTTTTTAAATATTTTCGTGAAAAGATCGATTTTCTGTTTTTGAACACCCCCAAAATTAATCAAAAATACTTTTTTGCCCCTTGTTCCCCTTTTGGTTGGCCCCCCTTCGAATAAAGGTGTTTACTTTTTTTCCCTTTTTTTAACCCAGCCCTCGACCCCCTGATGACGGCTTTTTAACTATGTCACGACTTTTTGACGGGTTCGCGTGTCGCTATGTCGGCAAAATTGGCCCCGTTTGAAAACGTTGTTTTCCCCCCGCTTTTCCCCCCCCCTAAAAACAAGGTTGACAAATGAAAAAAACCCCCCAAAAAGGCCGAGCCCGGCCCCCTTGCATTTTATAAGGGCGTGATGACGGGGCCCGATGTTTCTCTCTCTCCCTCCATTGTTAAGATAAGTAAATTTTACACTCCGTATTATTTATCTAGTTTTCTCTTTTAAAAATGAAAAACCCGCTACGGTGGGCCGGGCCCCGATTGAAAATTCCTCGTTCCCCAAAAACTTGTGTATAAGCCTATGTTTAAGAGTAAAAATTCTTCTCGAGGGGGAAAATAAAAATATAGGAAAGAACACGTGATTTTGGGGGCGGGGGGGAATGTATTTTCTATCCTTCTTAAAAAGAGTCCCCTAGAACTGCGGTAAAATTTGTTGTGTACACAAAAAAGGGGTTTTCCTTTCGATTAAACCAGAGGGGGAAGTTTACGTTGGGTCGCAAAAACACCCCAAATATCCCGCTTTTAACCCCATGGGTATTAACGGCTTAAGTGATTTTGGTTGGGTAGTCTGTTTCGAAGGTTTAATTAAGTCTCCGATCCCCACAAAGGACAAACGGGAAATTCTTTTTTAAAATTTTTTTTTCGCCACCTTTAAATAAAATTGTTTTTGAAACGTGTGTTTGGGGGGACTTGTCGGCGCCATGCACCTTTTTTGTTTTTTAACCCCTCAGTAAAATTTTTTGATCGCGAGAAAGTCCTTTTAAAAATTCGGATATTAAAACCTAGACCCCTTTTATACTTATAGAGCCTTAATTTTAAAAAAAGTCCTTAAAGGAGGTGAAATCTTTTTTGGGGAAACAAAACACCCCCCAGGGGGTCACTCGTTTTTCCCGAAATTTTTATTTTTGGGAAAAAATTTTTATTTGAGAGTTTCAAAACCCAGGATAGGATAATTCCTAGTCCCACCTCCACCGGTCGGTTCTGCCGTATGGACTGTCCCAATTTTGTAGTATGTAAGAGAGTTTATTATTCTGAATATTCGGCCTCAAACCCGACGGCAGTGCTAAAAAACGACTAATTTGTTTAAGTTAGAGCAGGTAAAACCCCCCAGTGTTGAAAGAACTGTCGATCCTTTCATTGACCAGCTGTGTTGAAGGGCCCTTTAAATTTCGCTTACCTGTATATTTTTTCTATTTGAAAAATTGTGGACGACGCACGCGAATAGTTCGTATTTAAAAAAATGTCCTCAATAGCCCCCCCCGCGGAATCCTGTAACGAAGCCCGGTTGGGGAAAAGTCTGGGAAATTATTTTAACTATGCAAAATATTTCTCGTGAAAAAATTAGCCTCGTATCCTTTGTCAAAATCTTTTTTTTTCTTACTTATGCGCCCCAGTTCGCCCGCCTTGAACAAAATTTTTTTTTTTAAATTTTACCCCACCGTTTCGCAGGCGCAATAATTTTTAAGTACGTGTTAGGTTTGACAAACCGGGGGCTTTCCTATAGCAAAATGAACACTAGCGTTAAAAATTTTGAACTGTTGTCCAACCATCAAATTTTTGGAGTTTTGAATGCGGTGAAATTTTTCCCACATTTTAGTTTTCAGTGTGGATTGAAACGCTCCAGAGGGGCCCCCTTTATATCTGATTTGAAAATGATAAAATGCCCCTCTTGTTTCAAAAATGTTCTAAATTTTTAAAATTTTAAAAATTCCCCTACCCTTTGTCCGACGAATCGAAAGGGGGGTCGTTTTTTTTTAAAAATTGTTTATACCCCCGTGATTCTGCGGTTTTGTTTAACGTATAGCCCCACGCATACTTTTGAAAATCCAAAAAATAATTTTTGAATATATTTTGCCCCCGGTTGTACTTATTTAAAGTCTAAAATTTAAAATAATCAATCTCCACAATCTCAATTTGGAACTCTGTAGGGTAGTGGGAACCTTTTTTTTAAACCACTGTAAGAGTGTAGATCCTGCCGGTAAACCATTGTTATTTTTATTTTTATTAAAACCGACTATATTTTTAAGTTGGTGGCCTCGAAAAAGCCAAAAGGTCGCGGGAGTTGTAATTAATTTTTTTAAGTTGCCTTCTCAGGGGTTTTCCCCAGCGTGGTTTCGGGGGGGAAACTTTAAAATGATTGTTTTAATTTTTTCCTCATGGACGTTTTTTTTCGCTTTAGGATAAGTTTTGTGATGAGCCTGTGGCAATTAGTAGTTTTTAAAATTTTTTTAAATCACTCTCTGAATTATATCTTTATTTACGTTTTTTTGGGTCAAAAAACCCCCAAAGTCTTGGTCCCTTTATAGTGGGTTACCCAGGTAATATCGTTATGTCAGGGTTTAAAACTCGAATTCCCTATTTTAAAAGTCCCCCCCTCTTTTCAAATTCCAAAAAAAGGGTCAGTAGACACTCTCCGGTGGGTAAGGTGATAAATTTTTCCCCGCTATGTTACCAAATAAGGGAGAACCTGTTTAAATTTCATCAGATTCTGATCTGGTCAAAATGGACTCAATTCCCCCACCCCCCCCCTTCCGGCGATCTACAACCAAATGGGACTCTTTGATATTGGTCTCGTTGAAATGAATCGAGGAGGTAAAAAACCCGGGCTGTCCTAGTTCGTTTTTTTTTTTTTTCGTCGTGAAAGGGTTAAAGGGTCACGTTTTATTAGTGGGCCCACAAAGGGGTATTTTAATTGGTTGTTCGTCTCCCCCTGTTTTTTTAATAACGCTGCTATGTTTTCAAAAACTGGCCAATTTTTTATAAGTCCATTTTTTTAGATTTCAGATTTTTTTATTGTAAAATCAGGGTGGCGCGTTGTCTCCTTTTTTGTAAAATATTCGGGCGGGATAGAAGCATTTTTAAGTTGTACATTTTTTTAACCAACGCGCCTACGAGAGCTAAAAAATAGGGGGTTATGATGCTAAAGAAGCCGCCCTTTGAAACTAATTTTTTTTTCTTTTAAAAGAAAACCGCTGACCCAAATTTACGCATACAATTTTTAACTTTTTTAAATTTTTCCCTTATCTCTTTTCTAATTTTAATATTATTGTTTAATGTGTTTAGAGCACATTCCCCGAGTGTTGTTAAAAATCCGGGTTACGATTTAAAAAAACTTTGCGAAATTTAGGAGGGCCCGTTTTAAAACACAGACATAGTGTCTATTTTTCTTGATTTTCTTTAGTAGTCTACGGGGACAAACACTTTAAACACTGTCAAATATGTCCGTTTTAAGCGAAAATTTCTCCACGTTTCTGACCGATCAAAATAAATACCCGTGAGGGGGATTCGGTTGTTTCCTTGATTTTTGTATTTCGGAGGGGTTTTTTCGGATAAATGTTAGCCAAATAGTTTATCTGTGTTTGATCCGCGGGTTTTTAAACACAAAAAATTTATTTGCTTTGAAAAAATTTTTTTTTTCCGGACTTACCCCCCCTGATGGAAAGTTTTGGTGGGATCAGATAACCGATAGGTTTTTTGATGTCCCTGGAAAAAAGTTCACTCCTTTTTAGAAAAACTTGTTCATTAAATCGTCCCCGATGTTTTGAGGCCCGGCCTTAAATTGAAATTTTCGGTCCCTTTGTGTAGTGTGACGTGACTGGTTATTCGCGAGGGAAAAAATTATTCTCACAAAACACTAGAATTCTATCAAATTTATCCACGTGAACCTGTTTTAAATTTAACAAAAAATTTTTACAAAAGTATTTTTCCCCAAATTAAACGGCCCCGTAATAAGTTTTAAGGGGAAAAAAACCAGAATCAGTGCACCCTTTTGTGTTGGTAAAAAACAAAAAAATAAAAATTACGTTTTAAATTTATAGTGTGGTGGTGGGTGTAAAAAAATTTTATAAAATTATGATGGACACCCCTAGTCTGCTTCAAAACAGGTGTTTTTTTTTCCATTTTTAAAAAAAATTCTTTTTCCTTTCATAAATTATGTAGAGACATAGTGGGGGCCCTTTTTTTTTAAATTTATAAAAATTGATCAGAGTTCCAATCCAATTTTTTTTTAAATATGTCGCGATTAAGGAATATCTAGATATCAAAAAAAGTTTTTTATCTTCATTTCGTCCCCTTTACATAAATTATGTGGGGCGGCGGGGGGGCAAATTTATCGCCCCCTAGCGACAATTTTAAAAATTAAAAAATTCATTCCAGCTGGTGGTGGTGGGGGGTGTGCCAAAAAAACTTCCCTAAAAAATTTTCTTGCAAGGTGCAAATCGTTTTTATTTTTATTCTGTACCGAAACATTTCATGATTATTTGGGACCCTACTTCAGGGAGGGACACCCCAAGCCATATGTAAATGAAAAGATGATTTTTTTTTCCAGAATTCCATTAAAAATTTTGTTCTTCCCCCCCCCCTTTACTAAATTTAGAAAGGGGAGGGGGCCTTTTTTAAAAAGGTTTTAAAATTATCGGGCTGTTCCCGTCGCCCCAAGGAGACCGGGGTGATTGTGTGACCAATGCCTTTTTTGAAAAAGGGGGGAAATTTTTGAAAACATAGGGGGACTTAAAAGCCCAGTGGGGGTCCCCCTTCCACCATTGAACAACAAAATTCTTTTAAAAAAAAAAGTATTGTTTCGTTTTAAACCCTTGCAAGTCAACAATTGTTTGTCATTTTGGTGGTGGGGTGGTGGTGCCCAAAAACCTGTAAAGGGAAAAAAAAATTCAGCCTTGTGTGCGGAGAAAACTGTAAAAAAAAAACAGCTCGCGTCACGTACATAAATACACGATGATGTCAGACATTGATGTTTTTTTTCTTTATAGACGGGGACTCAATTGCTTCCCCCTTTTAAATTTCCAAACAATTTTTATAATTTTTAATTTCGGGGTTGCGCAGAGGGAGAGAGAATTTCCCAAGCGCATTTTATTCTAGCGGTTGTTTTTTTAAATTTATGGTAAATTTTTAATCCGGGCAGAATGACACAAACCTTTCCGATACTGAGGATGACGCGTTGATTTGTCATTTACTAAATTACAATTTCCACAGATCTTTTATAGTGATGTCACTCGATCCAAACCCTCCCCCCCCCCTTGATAGGAATCGTGTTTCAACCTAGGGTGTCTTTTTTCGCATATAGTTGAGCATTTTGTCACCCTTTTTAAATTTTGAAAACGTGTGGCCGTGATTAAAAGTAAAACGCAAAAATTTAACGATGTCTTCGTCTATAAAAGCCCGGGCCAAAAAATCTATGCCGTGGTGAAGAGCCAAATCGTGGAGATTTACCGTATTTCCGCCGGTAATATAATAGAAATATTTCTTAAATAAAAGTTTTGCACGAGGGTGTATCTGCAATTTAGGGACTTTTCAAATCTAACTGCAAGTGTGTGGGGCTCTAACCATATGGCTTTCATTAACTTTTTTATCTTTTTTGGGATGACACTGGAATAAAAGAGAAGAAAATGTATACGTAAAATCAATTTCAATTTGATATGTCAGCCCATTACGATGTGATCCTTAGTCGTTTTATGCAATATATATTTATAAAAACTGTTGTTTTATAAAGGTTTTTTAACCCCGTACAAAAATAGGGCAACCCTTGTTGGACGAAGTCGTTTTTTAAAGAATGCTTTCGATTTGTGTACAGATAACCTTTTTTCACCCGTTTCTTTTTTGGAATATCACGTAGAAGGGGCTATGTTAGTTTTAGTAGATAAAAAGTTCTTTTAAATTCTTCTTATAATAAAAAAATTTTTGCATTTTACATTTTTTTAAAAAGGGGAACAAGTGCAAACACGATTCCCTTTTTTAATATTGTTAATGTCGGCGTTTATTTCTACGAATTTTTCATTTTTGGGGAAAACGTCCACATTCCAGACGAATATTTTTCGATCGCATCAGTCACTAGAAAACAGAAAAAGAGAAAAAAATGTGATCAATATAGCCTAGGTTGGCGTGTTGTTTTTTAATCTCCCACTTTTTTGTGAATACAATTTAAAATTTTTTCTTAATGGGACGACGATGGGACCTCTTTTTTTTTTAATTTTCGCGGGGTTTTCACGTGTACGGGGTTCCCTTCTTTCAAAAACATGTCTTTTAGTTGTGAAAATTTACAATCTTTGTGTTTTATAAATTTTGTTTAAAACCCCTTTACTTTTGTGAGGGGCCCGAACTCGTTTTGCTCGGGGGCAAAAAATTGTAAAAAATAATTTTTTGGTCCCCGGAAAAAAACTTGTAAAGAGGGCTCTCAGAGTAGGCGGTCATCTTTTTTATGTCGCCCCCTGTGCCCGGGCGGTATCGTGTACGGTTGTGGTTCATACATTATAATAGAGTCTGTTCCTAAAGACAAAAGCGCCCAAATGCCCGAGATATGAATTTTCAAATTTTGGGCACCGGGGGTTAAAAGGGGGTATAGGGACGTTGACCGTACCGGGGGGGAGGCGGGGCCCCGTAAAGGTTTGTCCCGAAGTAAGCAACCCGTATTGGGGAAATAAGTTTCGAAACCCCTGTCCCCGGGGGTGGGGGTAGGGAGAAAAAATCTTTTGGGTTTTTTACAATTGTGGTCGCGTTTTTTTTCCGTTCAATGCAAAATCGTCCCAGAAAAGTTTAAAAACCAGTTTGGCGAGTTTTGCGTTTCTGGATTTTTAACAATTTTTTGTTTTTTTCCACACTTTCCCCTTGTTTTGAATATCGTAACGTAATTTTTCTTTTTCTGCGTTGTTTTCCACCCTTCCCGGGGTATCCCGCGCCTCCCCGTTTGTCTTGAGGAAATTTTTAATATACTTCAAAAAGTCCCCCTTTTTGGTTGGGGTCGAAATGGGAAAATTTTTTTATTCCCAAATTTTGTACTTAACATTGTGTAGGGGCCCTTTCTAGCCTAGACGAAACCCCTTTCCCCTATCCAGTGCCCTTTAAAAGTTTCAGAGTGCTGTGTAAAAAATCACCCTTTGGGTTTATTCGTTTTCGCAAAAGGAATAAACAAAAAATTAAATTTTGGGTTTTGTGCCCTTGTGGGGGTAGGGGGGTGAAAAAAATTTTTTTAAGGCAAAATAGTGTTTTTTAAAAACCCCCCCCTCTCTCCCCCGGAGGGGAAATTTGGCGAAAAAAATTTTTTTATAGGGTGACCAAAAGGGGAAATTTAAAAAATTTGCCCCCGGGGTATAAAGGCAGACTCAAGAAGCCTATTTTTTCGTCTTTGTTTTTTAAGTTTTTGATAAACAAGTCCCCCGACTGCGTCACGGGATTAGGGGGGCTTTGAACATGGGGGGTTTTCTTAGTTTAAAAATTTTTGGGGGTTTTCATCAGTTTTTTGGGTCAAATCCCCTTTTCTTTTAAAAGGGTACCCCGCGGCTCTAAATGCCGACTTAAACAGATAAATTTCTGGTGAGATCTTTTTTGGCCCTTTATAGTCACGCCCGGGTTTTTGAAAAAATACCCCCGTGGAAAAAAACCATCAAACCCCAAAAAACTCCCTTGTCCGTCACAGTAGCCGTCCATTTTCCCCCCCAAAATCTTATTCCCCCCTTTAAGGGCGTCCCCCAATATCGGGTGGGGGTTTTTTTCCCCCGAAAACCCAAACCCCTTTTTTTGGTTTTTAAATTGGGTCAGCAAACCCCCCCGGGCAGGTGGTTTTGTGGGGGGGCCCGGAACAATTTTCTAAATTTCATTCCCCGCAATTTTATAAACCAAAAAAAAAAATTTTTCGCCCAAAATTTAAAATAAATAAAATTTACGAAAACCCTTGCGTAATACATTTAGTACCCCCAAAAAAATACCCCCAGCTTCCCTTTATTTTTAAAAAATTTTTTAAAACCCCTGCCGCAGTTTGTCAGCTGCCCCACCATAAAGTCATTTTTTTATCCGGTTTCTTTAAAATCCCCCCCAAATTTCGGGCCCGGGGATCTCCCCCGAAAAAATTTAAATTTTTTTCTGTTTTTAAAAAAGATGGGGGGATTTTCCCTTTTTTTTCGGGCTAGCCCAAAAAAGCTTTGGGGTCTGTCTAAAGGGCATGGGGGGGAAAAATGGTGTCAAAAAATTTTGAATTGGTCCTTTTTTAAAGCGGGGGTATTTTTTTTCCCTCCGCAAAAATTTTAAAGGGGGGTAGTTTTTGATAGAAATCTATTCGGGGTAAATTATTATAAAAAACCCCTTCCCCCATTACGAACGCAAAAATTTTTTTTTCAAACGGCCCCGTTGTTCGGGTAGCGATAAACCCCTTCCCCCGGTTTTTTCCCCCCAAAAGAATAAAATTTTTTCCCCGAAACCCCCAAAAACCCGTCCAAAATTATCTTTAAAATTCACTTTTTTCCAATGTGTTTGGCATGCAAAATTTTTTGGTTCTGAAAAAAACAATCATGGGAAAAATAGTCGATTTTGGGGTTATCTCAAAAACAATAAAATCCCTTAGGAAATTATCACGGCCCTTTTTTGACCCCAACCTTCATATAAAAACGAGGGGGTTTCTTTTTTTTTTTCACGTTGCGCTTTAAAAATTTAAAAAATTCGGGTTTTTTTTCCCCTTTTTTTTATCACTATTTCACCCTTTAAAACACAAATGTTTTTTACCGTTTTTTATTCGTTTTTTGGGTATAAAAAAAAGCGGAGACCTAAATTTCTTTTAATATTCAAAACCCCTTCCATTTTCCATACAAACGGGGGTATGGACAACAGGGAAAGATTCTTACTGAAGTCCGCCCCTTTTTAAAAAAACCCGGGTTTAACTCCGTCGAAAATCCGAAGGGGAAAAGGCCCCCCCCCAATTTTTTATTATTACGTTAAAGGATTGTGAGGGGTATCGTACAGTGGGGTTTAAAGTCCCCTACAAAGAAAACCCCCCTCAACCCCAACCCGTTGAGCGTCGAGAGGGTTTTTCACGCGCAATTTTTTTTTCTCCCCAAAAAACCTAAAATTTTATCGAGATTTTTCCGCCCCCCCCCCCCGGAAAAAACTACACGCGCTTTTTGGCGAAAGCTATCAAAAGCTTTTTTAAAATTTTCCACCCCCGAATATTTTTTTAATTAATACATTAGGTTTTTGGGCATTTTTTTTAAACTAAGCTTTGTCCCCAAACAATTCGTCAATGATTTAACAACGACAATGCTCCTTTTATGGTGACTCAGATAATCGTTTGGAAGGCACTTTCTTTTTAATGCTCCGTTCCCCCTCATCATTTGATATGATTCGCTTTAATCCTCCAACACATCGGCTATACCGAATCTGGCATTACTTTTGAATAACTTTTGTTAATGTATTCATAATAGTGGTCACAATTCAATTTGATCGCATCTACGGTACGAAACGCCCGACCGGTTTGTCGAGGTTATTCTCCGTGTTCGTGATCGTGAGTCCAATTAAATCGTAAAGGCGCCGTACCTCTGAGCTAGTATGCTAATAGACAGAGAAACACGTCCATTAGATAATGCATTGGACTCACGTTCGAAATCAATGGATTAAAACGAACTAAGATATCTCTGCCTAAGGTGTTGAACCGACTGTAAGTTCGTTCTGTCTCCGTTATTATTGTAAATGAGTCATTTGTGTTTGTACCCCCGCATAATCAAAAATGTGTTGCCGTTGTCTGTTAATGTTCGAGGTAGAGGGTGTGGCATTGTCACTAGATTCGTCGGGGTATAAATGTTTTTTCGCAAGACACTATAAAACAAAAGAAATAAATTAAAATAATTTAATTGTTAGTTTAAATAATAAATTTGAGAAACAAAAAAATTAATTGTTAGAAAAGAAAAACACATAAAAATATTTAAAATATTAGTTTAGCTATTAAATTAATTGTTAGAATAAAATAAACACAATTAAATTCTGAAAGAGAGAAACAACCGTAAAAAAAATTAATTGTTAGAATCAATTTAGAAAAGAGAAACACATAAAATATTTAAAATATTAATTTAACTATTAAATTTTAGTTTTAATTATAAAATTGAGAAACAACCGTAAAAAATTAATTGTTAGTTTTAAATATTTAAATAAAAACAATTAAATTTAGAAATGAATTTAATATTAAAATATTAGTTTAACTAATAAATTGAACACTAGAGAATAGATGGTAAAATTTATCTTACTTTTAGCAGAAAACACGAGCGCTAGCTGATTCACGTGACAACTTCTTTTCACTCGATAAGATGGCGATGAAATGATAACTTTCTATAGTTAAATTCTCTTTTTATAGATCGCAACTCCGTCAGATGTGTTGTGTGTGTGTGTGTCCTTTCTACACACCTGTGTGCTGATTTCGCTCCTTTAAATGTAGTTAACCTTTCAGAAGCGACCTGAATATATAATTAAAAGTAAAACCGTTTTCCTTGATCTTTTGCGAGTCGATGCCTGCACCTGCTAGCGAGATTTAAGTTGAATAGTAGATGATTTCACCTTGAGAGTTAGAATTATCACGATAAATAGCGTGTGTATTTAAGTCGTTAGAATTCATAAAATGGAAATCAGTCGAAGACACGAGTTTAAACGTCCACCTTCACTCATTTAAACGTCGACATATTGAGCGTCAATCTAGACATATTTTCAAAAGTAGATCTTATTTTGACAGAGTGAACAAGAGAGGAGCGCGTGGTGCTTGTAAATGTGGTGAAGAACATTTTATAACGCTTTTAGGTGATATATCAATTTTGGAAGAGTACTCTGACGGAGATAGATGCGTAGAGCTAGGAACAACTGATTGTTTTAATAATTACACGTGTGTGTTAGAGATTTTAAAAGAGTCCTGCATCGAACGCACTATACACTATTGTAATTCTGAGTGCTTTTCTCACTTTAAAAAGTCATACGCGTGTGGGTCAAAACGTTATTGCAAAGTTGTAAGTGACTGGTATCGCATACACTTAGACTGCCTGCACAATTGGCAAGACAGTGCGTTAGATTTCAACGTCAGTTCTGAGACCAACCCACAAGCTAGCAGGGCTGATCCAAGTACACCCACAGCGGAGTAAATCAGGTAATTTATAATTTCTTTATTTATTTTTTTAAAACATTTTATTGCTCTCTTATTTTTTTTGCTATAATATATTTGTTTGATTTTTTTTTTCAAGATATGGACAAATTCATAAACGACTTCAACTCAACCAAGAGTGATGACATTCAATATATCTCTCTAAGAAGTTTAAAGGAGAATACAGTACTGGATATTATATCTTTTAATGAACGTGAAACAAAATATGGCCACGCTGTTTATGTGAAAGCCTATTTACATGATAATATCGTAGGTTTTTTTCCTCCCAAAGAAATATTCAGGTATTTGTTCTAAACAGCATATTGACCTTGTAAATAATTCAAAGTCTGTAATAATCTATGATGGCATAGGGGGTGATAATTCTATTAAGCTTAGAATAGAACAAACTGGTTTATAGTTTTTTTTCAATCTTTGGTAATACTGGTTTAAAATTTGAAATAAAAGTAACTACCCACTATCTGTTCATATTTGGTGTAGTCATATAACAATTATATATGTAATCTATAGAGGTGTTTATGTAAAAGTCTATTTAAAATATAATATCGTAGTCTTTGGAATATTCCATATTGTCCTTATAAATCAAAGTAACAACAAAACACTATTTATAATTTTACTTTGTAACTAATATCTGTTCATTTATAATTTTACTTTGTAACTAATATCTGTTCATAATGGTTTTATGTATTAGTATAACAATTATATGTGAAATCTGTGTATTTTTTATTATAATTAAATGTGAAAAAACAACTTGGTATTTTTTTTTCATTTTCTAGTAATATTTTCCTCTCATTTTAATCATGTATGTTGTTTAATAAATGCGTCCTCTGTGAAGTTATTAATTTTTTAAAAGAATGCATTCTAAAGTTTTCACAGCTGTTCAAATCTAGTCTATTTATTTCAATTATTTTATTTTGATATATAAATAACTAGACATTTAAAACTGATTACAATTCATATACACTTTAAAAACTTGCCAGCGACAGGAATGATCTTGCCGCTGATATTTTTTAAAAAAAACTAACCTCTTCCTTTTTTTAAAAAACAGGTTTTATTTTAAACAGATGGATTTCACACTGAATACAAACTCAGTTGAGAGTAAAATTTTCCAAACGTTTAAATGTTATATTTTAGTCATAAAACATAATGAAAAACACACTTGATATTATTATTCATTCAAATCTGATGTGTGACGTACAAATACGGAACGCGTCACCATAAAACATGATCAAATCTATCAATTATTTGATATATAAATAACTAAAAATTTAAAACAAATTACAATTCGTATACACTTGAAAAACTTGTCCCCGATAGAAATGCCGCTGACAAACTAATTGAAACGTCACACAGGATGACGTCACAATACTATCACTATATCTCTAGCATAGCTACCTCGACGTCAGTCATATTATAAGTGACGTAAAAAAATCCACAGCTACGGGGCGTCCAGAACCGACGTCAGACGCGACCACACTATTTGAAACGTCATAGTCACAGGCTGACCAACAATCAGGATGACGTCACAATACTATAGCATACCTACCGACACGTACAACAGGCTGACGTCAGGGCTGACCAAATAAAACATGGCAGGGCTGACCCAATAAAACGTCACCATATTTTGAATAATTAGCGACCTGCAGTCAATACATCAATCAGGATGACGTCACAATACTATAGCATACCTACCGACACGTCCAACAGGCTGACGTCATGGGCTGACCAAATAAAACATGGCAGGGCTGACCCAGTCACCATATTTTGAATAATTAACGACCTGCAGTCATTACATCAATCAGGATGACGTCACAATACTATAGCATACCAACCTACACGTCCAACAGGCTGACGTCAGGGCTGACCTTACTCACTGACGTCACTAAAGCCTGGCGTCACTCACAGACGCAGTCAATATTATTTTAATAACAGTGACGTAAAACTGGATATAGTAGCCCTCTTACTACTCTTGGGAGTTAAACAATTTCATAGCTGATCCTTTAATTTGGAGGAGTATTTTCCAAAGTTTAAACAAATATTTTTCTTTCAGACCCATGATTATAATTTCGCTTTAAATTCAGCTTTCACAGTATTGTTGTCTAAGTTTAGGTCATTGACAGCTACAGTCCCATTTCTACTTTCACGTAGTTTTACATCAAGTCATGTAATTTGCACCAGAAACTTTTGATATATATTATCAATATATGTAAAATAACACTGATACAATAGTTAAGTGTTATAATTTTTGGACTGAAAAAAAATATTTTCTAAAAATAATTCTGAATAAAATTGGACTATAGTACTGGTGTTAAGAGTTCTATTATAATATTTCAAGGCTACTACATTCGATTTTAAATAAAATTTATTTGGGATTTTTTTTTTTTACCTACACGGAAAAAAATTCGTCAAAAAAAAAGTAACTAGCCTTTCAGCCTCTTTACCGCCACTCGTCTAAAATGAAAATCCAACTATACACATTTTTCAAGAGTTCCACTATTTTATTACATCCAAATTATCTGTTTTATATTATTTTTTTCAGGTATTCCTCAAGGAATTCCTTTTTTTTTTGTCCATACAGTTTTAATAGAAGTAAAAATAAATTAAATTTCACTTTTCATAAAAAAAATTGATTAAAAAGTAATTGTATTTTAAAACGGTTGAGTTTTCTAAGAAAATATATGCAGTCATCCCGCAACAAGGTTTCAAGATGGGACGTTGGCAGGGGGGGGGGGGGGAGGTAAGACATATTTTCGAATCAGGAAGCTAAATGCTTCATTTTACCTTTTCTTCTAGGCAAAGACCTAATATTTAAAGTTTGAAATTAAAATAAATTTCTCGAATTAAAAAACGTTCTAGTTTCATATTTTGTTTTTGTTTTCTTCCCTTTGTAATATATATTTTTTTCTAGGTACAAAACATCCCTTGTTTTTTTTTAGGTCCTCTGGGTGCTTAGCAACTCTAATTTTAAACATGTAAAGGGTGAAGCTCTTGTGTTGTTCCCAGGCGGAGCCTGCTTTGATGTACGACTCTGTGCTAGTGTTCGCCATTGGTCTGCAGACCCTGGAGCAGAGTCACGCCTTGCGACTGTCAAATGTCTCCTGTGACCAGGAGATGCCTTGGGACGGAGGACTCAGCCTCATCAATTACATCAACTCGGTGAGGCAGGCGTCAGAACGTGAATGTTCCGATGTGTGGTTAGGATATGTATTGACAAAGATAATATCAACAGAGAGAACAAACGCTAAGACCCGTTTCAGTGGCAGAATGGTCTAAGGTAGGATAAATCTATGGCACGCGATCACGATTTGGGTGGCACAACAACATGAAGAAAATAAACACTAAATAAAACTTTTCCCAACGTGATATGGTTTTTTGGAAATCAATCAAATGTCGACAACCATGTCATTCCCATTACACAATGAAAGTCAACGGTTAGAAATCGTTGTGTGTTATTGAAGACAAAATGTTATGTCCCGGAAAAAAAATGATGTGTAGCAAAATACAAACACATGTTTCAAAATAATATGGAAAAGATTATAATATACGGTTTTATTTTAGTATTTATGTAAATTTGTACCCCTCTCCCCCCACCCCAAAGTGTTAATCTCAATTTTTTAACTTAAGATAATGTAATTAATTTATCCTATGGCACTCACTTTGACAATTTAATAAAATTTAATTACATTTCATAATATTCAACAAGTTTTTGATTTTTAAATACCTATTAAAGCGTAAATCAGAGGTTGCACTTAAGTTTAAAATTCAGCCGGTCCCCAAGTGACACACTGGTCGGGAAGTTTTTTGCCATCACTGATCCAAGCCATCACTCTCGTGTCTGACTGATATGCTGATGACGGGGAGATTGGAGTGTTCGAATCCCGGTCAAGACTACCAAGGGTTGTTTATCCTAAGTGGTATATATATACCACTTTCTTTCCATTCAAATTTAGGTAGGCTACCTCTCAAATGTTTCCTTTCTCATATTTACCCCATTAGAGTAATTATAACCTGAAAATATAATAAGACGCGTTGATAAAAAAAACGCTAAGAAGAACTAAAACATAAGTTCTAGAATGAAACTGACATCAAGTAGTTAAAGATACGAGACCTCCTCCTCGCTTCCAGGACAAGTCGAAGTCTTTTGGTAGACGAAGCCCTTGATTCTTGTGACTAATAGCCCTTAAGTAGGTTATTATAAATCTTGACTAAGAACATATCCTAAAGGCGTTTACATGCTCTTATTTTTATCGTGTTTATGGTCAATACAAGTCATCTCAACACAAAATTAGTGTATGCGATGTAACACATGAGAAAAATAAGACATTCCATGCAAGTTTAAGAAAAAACAGTGTTTTTTTAAATCTGTATCCAATTATTTGGATGTATTAGATGACAACTTTTTTTATAGTTTAATTCAAACTAGACTATGTGGATCATGTAGGCTTAACATAATTTATCTTTTACCCAAATAAATTATAAGAAATTTAAAGGATTTAAGTTTGATTCAAACATTATTATTTATTAGATGACCAAGTGCCATTTTATAAAAAAATTTTGATAAGGCAAAATAAAATACATTTATTTAATCAAGGTCATGTTTTACAGTTCAAACAGGATAAACAAGTCCAACAGTATTAGATAATGATAGTTATTTTATGTGTGTGTCGTTTAAAGGCGACATAAGAGCCGCAGAGTTTAGGGAAATACCACTAAATCCAGTATAAATATAAAATTATATTGAAGTGGCAGATGATAAATGTTTCTTGGTCCAGATTGTGAGATGACATTTAGAGCTGTCAGAGGACCTTTACTTGCTAGTAAACTGGTCTTCTCTAAACTGATTACTAAAAGAAATGATAAAATAATAGCCTTGGATAACCAAAACTATTATGGACAGCTGAGGTTAAAAATTGAGGGTCTATTTGTAAACATTCTGGAGAGAATATGGACTATTGGAACGTGGAATGTGAGAGGAGTGTGTGATAAGGATAATGAATTGGTAGGGGAAATGATTGGAAGAACAATGGGCACAATGTATTTGTATGTTTACAGGTAGAATTGAAAGGTCTTAGTGGTCCGATCGAGTTCAAAGAAGGACGCCGCATCCAATTCAAACTTGATCTTCTCAAGTTGAAACAGCACGCACTTGTGAAGGTTGGAGAGTGGACACCTTCTACCGGGGTCAACGTGACAGACCGCGCCGCCTTCTTCGACACGGGGACGATGAACGTCACCCTTGTGGTCATCACTATCCTGGTAGGTCCCAGCGGTGACGCTTGACATGTTCATGACGTGTTACACACACCTTGGACTCACTGTTGGTCTCTTGAGTGAATATTGTAAGGCTTAGTGATGTTATAAATTCAAGAACACGCAAATTAAAAACATCTCAGTTTTTCTTGGTGCGCAACGCATCCCTTGTAAAATTCTAAGGTGCTTTCAGATTTTATATAAATCTTTAAGAATTATATATATATTATATCTATAAGTGGTTTTATTTAATAAGAAACTCGGTTATGACGTAGTCGACACTTTCAAATATCTTTCACTTGGATTACTGGTCCATGGTTTGAGTGGAAAAGGAGGGTTTGATTTCTTATATATTTGCTTAATATAGCCTATTTAACAGACCTACTTACTTTACTATATTAAAATTTATTATTATAGAGTCTAATATTTTTACTTCAATAAAATCAGATTACTTCTATAATATAATTTCACTATTTTAGATAAAGAAAAAAAGGACTAGGTATTTATCAAACAATGCACGTCAAAATCTGGACATATTTAAAGATAGGAATTGCATTTAAGAATTTATTTGAAGCTATGTTTCCATAATTGTATTATCACTGAAATTTGTATCAGTTTTTCAAAATGATCTTTAGTCTGTTCAGATAGTTTTCTAGAAAGATCTTGCTATTCAAATGAAAACATAGTTTCACCAAACCAAATCAAAATATGGTTATGCCTCCTAACAGTTAAGTGCTAATTGTTTTACCATCTAAGTAACTCATTTGTTGTTAGGGTGTTTTTCTTCCTGTTTTTGTCAAAGAAATTCCGTTGGTTAAAATTTCAATTGAAATGATTTCTTTTTTACTAACCAGGGAATGATTTCACTTGTTTTCATTGTTTATGTTTATTTAGTTATACTGAATTATTTTATATGTTCACATCTATTATGATATAGTTTAGTCCATTAAAATTTAGTTAAAATATTTGCTTTCACACATAAATATTCCTTGATAATTTTTTTAAATACGCAAATATTTATTTTAATGAAACATTCAAATTATATTATGATGGAATTGTTTTGAGCAGTCGTACGGCAAAAAAGTAGATAAAGTAGGAGAAAATAGTGAAAATGTTATGATGAGTGAAAGAATTGACGAGGCTGAAGTGTGAAAGGCCCTGAAAATGTTAAATATTATGATGAGTGAAACAATTGACGAGGCTGAAGTGTTAAAAGCCGTGAAAAATGTTAAATAATGGAAAAGCTGCGGGTATAGATGGGATCATAAGTTAAATGGTTGAATATGGAGACACAGCACTACTTGCCGGATTGTGTGAGCTGTTCTATTTGTGTGCTGGAATTTCGAAGGTCCCTAATGACTTGAAGAATGCTGTCATTGTTCCTTTGTAAAAAGACAAGGGCAGTAAGAGTGAATAAAATATTATTAATATTATTAGTACCACGTCTTACTACCCGTTCGGGTTATACGCACTTACGCTAGTGTGTAATGGTAGGGTGATTGCGAGATGAAATGGAGGACCTACAGTTTAACGTGGGATCCGAACCACGGTAGAGGCCTATTATTCCCCACATTCACATGTTGTGATTAATACAAGTCTTGTTAGAGGTGAAGGAAGGGTTTGGCAATCAGATATATCTTTAACGGAACCGAAGATTGAACCCCGGGCCCCCCAGCACAGAGGTCAGACACCCTACCCCTTGACTTCCGGTCACCAAGAGTGAATAAAAATTTTATGGGGCAATTAGTTTGTTGAATGTTCCAGCCAAACCTGATGCATTATTTGGACAAAAGTTGTTTTAATCATAAAAACTGGGGGGAGGGGGGATAACAATTTAACTCGCGTCCTCTACCATATCACCCCTCCATCGCGAATAAAGGGTAAAAACCTCAGTGCACACGGTCCCTATGTGTTGTCGGCCGGGTGTCACCACAGCAGATTCCCTACGTGATGATGCACCACGACAAGAACTACACGGGGAATGCCCGCTTCTACGGGTTCTGCGTGGACTTGTTG